>SJYC01060800.1:0-10922 GCA_006408675.1 Madoqua kirkii | reverse complement strand
AACAGAGAGGCCTGGCGTGCTGTGATTCATGGGGTTGCAATGAGTTGGACACGACTGAGAGACTGAACTGAACTGAACTGAAATACAATGTGGCTAAGGATGGCGTGGGGAGAAAATTAGGATACAAGATCTCAGAGTATGGAACTAGGGTTTAAATGCCCAACAATTAAGTGTAAGATACAGCTTTGTACCTACTCAGAGTAGGGCTAGAATTACAAGTTTTTATAAATCAAGAACTTTAGAGACTATTGAGCTTATGAATATATTTTCAAATTATATAACATTCTCAATAGTGTCTAAATTAGCACACTGTTAGTAAGTAGCTTGTCTATATGAAAGCACTTCCCAGGTGGCTCAGTGGTAAAGAATCTGCCTGCCAATGCAGGAGATGCAGGTTCCATTCCTGGGTCAGGAAGATCCCCGGGAGGAAGAAATGCAACCCACTCCAGTGTTCTTGCCTGAGAAATCCCATGGACAGTGGTAGCTATGGTTCATGGGATCCCAGGGATTCGTTATGAATATATTTTCAAATTATATAACATTCTCAATAGTGTCTAAATTAGCACACTGTTAGTAAGTAGCTTGTCTATATGAAAGCACTTCCCAGGTGGCTCAGTGGTAAAGAATCTGCCTGCCAATGCAGGAGATGCAGGTTCCATTCCTGGGTCAGGAAGATCCCCGGGAGGAAGAAATGCAACCCACTCCAGTGTTCTTGCCTGAGAAATCCCATGGACAGTGGTAGCTATGGTTCATGGGATCCCAGGGATTCGGACACAACTGATCAACTAACACATTCATTTATTCATATATTATATTTTGCTAAATTGATAAGTGAAATAGTGGGATGAATGTAAACCTTAAATGCTAGAACTCTAAAGAAAAATGTTTAGTAGAACTTCCCTGGTAGCTCAGCTGGTGAAGAATCCTCCTGCAATGAGGGAGACCTGGGTTCAGTTCCTGAGTTGGAAAGATCCCCTGGAGGAGGGCCTGTCAACCCCTTTCGGTATTCTTGCCTGGAAAATCCTCATGGACAGAGGTGCCTGGCAGATTGCAGTCCATGGGATTGCAAGGAGTTAGATGTGACTAGGCGCTAAACATATATGGATCTAAGCTACATTATATCTGTACATATGTATGCAGTATTCATTTATTGCAATTGTTTGAAGATATTGGAAACAAAGCATTATTATTGCCATTTTAATCAAACTGGAGTTGGACATCTCATTATAATTACGAGTCTGATTCTAAAGAATAAAATATCACTACAATAGTCACTTAAGAAGCCTTTAAAAGACTTCTGCATATTTAACTTATATGAAATGTGAAATGCCAGGCTAGATGAAGTGCAAGCTGGAATCAAGATTGCCGGGAGAAATATCAATAACCTCAGATATGCAGATATCACCCTTATGGCAGAAAGAGAAGAAGATCAAAAGAGCCTCTTGATCAAAGTGAAAGAGGAGAGTAAAAAAGTTGTTTTAAAACTAAACATTCAGAAAACTAAGATCACAGCATCTGGTCCCATCACTTCATGGCAAATGGAAGGGGAAACAATGTAAACAGTGAGAGACTATTTTGGGGGGCTCCAAAATCATTGCAGATGGTGACTGCAGCCATGAAATTAAAAGATGCTTACTCCTTGAAAGAAAAGTTATGACCAACCTAGACAGCAGATTAAAAAGCAGAGACATTACTTTGCCAGCAATGGTCCATCTAGTCAAAGCTATGGTTTTCCCAGTAGACATATATGGATGTGAGAGTTGGACTATAAAGAAAGCTGAGCACAGAAGAATTGATGCTTGTGAACTGTGGTGTTGGAGAAGACTTTTGAGAGTCCCTTGGACTGCAAGGAGATCCAACCAGTCAATCCTAAAGGAGATAAGTCTGAGTATTCTTTGGAAGGACTGATGCTGAAGCTGAAGCTCCAATACTTTGGTCACCTGATGTGAAGAACTGACTCATTGGAAAAGACCCTGATGCTGTGAAGGATTGAAGGTGGGAGGAAAAGGAGACAACAGAGAATGAGATGGTTGGATGGCATGATTAACTCAAAGGGCATGAGTTTGAGTGAGCTCCGAGAGTTGGTGATAGACTGAGAAGCCTGGTGCGCTGCAGTCCATGGAGTCACAAACAGCTGGACAGAACTTAGTGACTGAACTGAACTAAAACACTATTCCATTGTTGCCTGCCCCGTTAAACTGATTTTCTTTCTAAGTTCTGCAAATGGCCATGAATCTCTTGCTCACTGACAAAGGCAGGCATTTGAGAGGCACAATTAACTGAACACCCATTTCATTATAACACCAACAATGATTTTATCACCTGTACTTATAATACCATCATTAGCAAGATCACTAGAACCTTATGCTTAGGTGCACTTAACAGTAGAATAATTTCCCATCATATAAATAAAATGAAATAAACATGTCTTATCAGTGTTTTGTTAATTTTTTCTAGGTCAACTTTAATTTATTTATATTTTTGTTTGACAAATATTTGGAGTAAATAACAGGGTTCAAAATATAAATTCCAACAAATTTCTGGTATCATGAGTTGTACTGACTTTGGCAAAGCATGTTCCATGCATATTTTAAAGGATAATACAATTACAATATAATTATTTTTATTTTTTTCTTTTCTTTAGTGTTCCTTTCCCAATATATACTTTTTTTACAGTGTTGTAACATTTTTGATTTTATCACCTGTACTTATAATACCATCATTAGCAAGATCACTAGAACCTTATGCTTAGGTGCACTTAACAGTAGAATAATTTCCCATCATATAAATAAAATGAAATAAACATGTCTTATCAGTGTTTTGTTAATTTTTTCTAGGTCAACTTTAATTTATTTATATTTTTGTTTGACAAATATTTGGAGTAAATTACAGGGTTCAAAATATAAATTCCAACAAATTTCTGGTATCATGAGTTGTACTGACTTTGGCAAAGCATGTTCCATGCATATTTTAAAGGATAATACAATTACAATATAATTATTTTTATTTTTTTCTTTTCTTTAGTGTTCCTTTCCCAATATATACTTTTTTTACAGTGTTGTAACATTTTCCATTGGAGTAAAGCTAACAATAAATAGCCTGTCAGGATCAAATCTTGTATAATATATGGGCTACTAACAAAAAGAGCACAACTGGTTTATGTTTATCTATGGTTTTATTTCATGGAAACAATAGAAAATTATAAGGAAACAGAGAAAAATATAGAATTTTAATATTAATCGTTAGCAATCAGGTGAGATTGAGAAAGTAGGATACAAATATTTTAAAATTTATTATGTCTATATTTAAGAAAGTTATAAAATAAGATTTACTTTGTATACTTATTTTTTAATACACAGAAAAAGGTTAAAAGGTAATATCTTGCTAAGTAATTTTTCAAATTTCAAGGTTTATTCTCTTCTTTAATCATCTTATAAAACCTAAAGCTAATATTTCCTTTGCCTAATACTTATATTTCTTTCTTAATCGAACATATCTGGTTAGGAGATAAATTTCACTTTTTCTTTCTTCTTCTTTCCTTCCTTCCCTCACTACTGCTCCCATCTGACCAAATATCTCCTTGAATAACATAAAGCATTTTATCTTATGGTTGAGAGTTGGACTGTGAAGAAAGCTGAGCACAGAAGAATTGATGCTTTTGAACTCTGGTGTTGGAGAAGACTCTTGAGCGTATCTTGGACTGCAAGGAGATCCAACCAGTCCATCCTAAAGGAGATCAGCCCTGGGTGTTCATTGGAAGGACTGATGCTGAAGCTGAAACTTCAATACTTTGGCCACCTCATGAGAAGAGTTGACTCATTGGAAAAGACTCTGATGCTGGGAGAGGTTTGGGGAGGAGGAGAAGGGGGTGACAGAGAATGAGATGGCTGGATGGCGTCACCGACTGGATGGACGTGAGTTTGCGTGAACTCCAGGAGTTGGTGATGGACAGGGAGGCCTAGCTGCAATTCATGGGGTCGCAGTGTCAGACAGGACTGAGCGACTAAGCGACTGAACTGAACTGAACTGAACTGAACTGATGTTAACTTACATTGCTGTTTCAGTTAATTTAAATGTGAAAAGTAATCTGTTCCTGATCTTAATTATTTAAAAACTTAAACAGTGAGGGAGGGAGTTCAGTTCCGTTGCTCAATCGTGTCCAGCTGTTTGCAACTCCATGAATCGCAACACGCCAGGCCTCCCTGTCCATCACCAACTCCCAGAGTTCACTCAGACTCATGTCCATCGAGTCGGTGACGCCATCCAGCCATCTCATTTTTTGTCGTCACCTTTGCTTCCTGCCCCGAATCCCTCCCAGCATCAGAGTCTTTTCCAGTGAGTCAACTCTTCCCATGAGGTGGAGAGAGAGGGTGGGACAAACTGAGACTAGCATGGAAAAAAAAAAAAAACTTTACCAAGTGGGAATTTTCTGTGTGACACAGGGAGCTCTGTGACATCCTAGAGGGGTAGGATGTGGTGGAGTTGGGAGGGAGGTTCAAGAGGGAGGGGACATATGTATACCTATGGCTGATTCTTGTTGATGTATGGCAGAAACCAAAACAGTATTGTAAAGCAAATCTTGCAATAAAAATTTTAAAAGATGGAATTAAAAATTGGAATATGAAAAACTTTTAAAAATATGTATCAGCTCCTCAGTTAAGATATATACAGTCAGCTATAACTTTATTTTCTTCAACTCATGTCTTCCTGTAAGTGTTGTTTTCTTTCTTTAAAAGAATGTGTGGGACTGTTACATTATTTTGACAATAAACTGAAAAATCTCTCACATGCCTGTGTCCTTTAGGCAATTAGTCTTTCATATGATGGTTGGGTTTGGAATGATGTTTATGAAATTATGATGTATATATTTTGACTTTTTTCTATAACACTTCCCCTAAGTTATGTTTTACTTTTTGTTACAATTGTGTTGACCGTATAAAGATTTTTTTTTAACTTTTTAAAACAAGTTAAGAATCTTAACATTTGTTCTTATGATCACTTTGGTAATGTCTTGCGAGCATCCATGGTTTTCCTACATGTGTACACTAAAGAATTGTTGACAACTTTGTTTTTAAGTATTACTAACAGTATGATGGAAAATGTTTAGATCTTATTTGCCATGCTCATTCACTGAAGTAGATGATAGGCATTAGGAAGAAATGCACTAAAACAATTATCCTCACTACTATAGAAGTGTGTCTCTGCATTTGTATATTCTCAGATATGATTTCATTTTCCACCTGGTTAACTTCTGACTTGGGCCAAGCTATGTAAAATTATGTTCAAGAAACTAGAACATTCTGGTAATAAGAGTAAGCCTCTATAGAACAGTATGTGACAGTTCATCCCAAACACAGGAGAGCTGTTAACATTCCTCGGTTCCTCGCAGGCTATTGACAACTCTGAAAAATCTACTGATTAATTGCTATAGAATTTCCTTGAAAATGGAGAAGCAAGTAAATATGTATAATTTAAATGTATTTGGGGGGTGTGTGTTTTCTCTCCATGAATTTCTTCATGATTCTGAAAAGAAAACTATTTAACTATTTCCTAGGTGACAATATTTGAAGAAATCTAAACTAATTCTGGTACACATAGCCCAGATGGTACAGAGAGTCATGTTTTTATCACCCACCACAAATGTGAATGTAAATGACGTCTGTCACTGAGAAACCGCACACTTCCATCTACCCTGAGCTCCAAGAATTCTGACTGCACCTCTCAGTTCCTGACAAACATGACATCGAGTTTGCTCTGAGCGGGTCATATGTTCATATCCAATATGTGTGTGTGTGTGTGTGTGTGTGTGTGTGTTTTAACAGTAGCCATCAAAATGGCTGTTTTTCTAGAAGGAGTATCAGGATAAGCTACTAAAATGAATAAATTCTAGTACAATGTTGGTATGGTATTGTTATATAAAATTTTTTGTATTATGTACACGTGATAAACCTATGAAAACCAGACAAAGTACATTTAAACATCATATATTTCAAAAGACAGGAATATGCAGGTGATTGTAACATTTGTTACTTTTTTTTATAGGGTCTCTTTTCTTAAATTGGTGCCATTTGAAGCCATGTGGTAAGAGCTGATATTGGGCTAGTTACTTGCCACATTTTATCTAGGATTAGGTAAACAAAGTGTGAAAGAATCTGTTCTTAAATGTCTTTTGTTAACAGAGCTGATAGCATCAGTATTTAATTTATTAAAATAATAGCCTCCTTAATATCACTTGTAGTTAGCATTTTCCATCTCCCATCACATTGGCTCATTTCAATTTGCATAGATTTGAGTGATTGTTTAATTTTGAGAAATTAAGCTAACGCTTTTAACTTTCAACTCACATAAATCACCTTTATGACTAAATGTTGAAAAGGACAAATGTAATAAATGCTTAGAGAAAAGGCAGAATTATCTTACTTCTGTTCTTGTAAATTGCTCTATGACAAGGAAGCAGGCATTTTAAGAATAAAGAAATCACTGTTTCAGTTATTTCTAAAATATATACATACATAAATAATAAATAATTTTAAAGCTCATATTTAAAAAGACAAGTGTCTTTATATTTCAGATTGTTAGCTGAAATTAGTGAATTAATAACATTCTAAAAGGATGCTAAAAGAATAATAACGTTAGCTATAATTTATTGAACATTTGCTAGATGCTAAGATCTGTGCTAGGTCCTTGGTATGAATTAGTCTTAATCCTAACATAAATCATACAGATAGATGGATTTCGCCCCATTTCAGTTATAGAAACTTAAAACTTGAAATGTCAGTAATTTATTCATGGTATACAACAAAACTGAATTCAAACACAAATCAACATTCTTAAAAGCCCATGTTTTAAATCATTGTATAATCTCCAATGACCTTAACTGTAACACAAGAGTCACACCTATATCTTCCTCTTCCCCATATGTTCCCCATCCACATCAACTTAGGAAAATAATTGCTGAGACAGAAAAATCAAAACTTTTTAAAAATATGAGTACATTGGGCTTTTATTCAGAAACAAGAGCAGAATTCTCAGGGCACATTTCAATATGTTGTACATTCAGGAAGAGTTTTAAATTCCCTAGGTTATACTGACTTGTGACTTCTATTTTTGTTGAGATTTCTTTCTAGGGAAAGTAAGGTGCAAGTTACAGGGGTGAGGAGTAGAAGCTGATGGTGATGGTGGTATTGATGATCTCAGAATGAACTATCTGAAGTTACATTATTTGATTTAACGTGGGAACCTAAGTATTGGTTGCTATTTTAATTCAACCAAAAACCAAGGCAAGAAAAAGAGACCTTTTATTTAACTCATCAAATTATTTTTAAGTTTTAGGAAGTAAACCATGATTTTAAGGTCTGTACAATGCTAAGATAAGTAGCAAAAAAAAAAATTATATATGTGTCTTCAATTGCTCCATATTTCTCAGAACAAGAGTGAGTGGCTATCATTTCCCTTAGAAGTTTTGAGTGTAGTCTTATTTCAAAACAAAGGTGTATATTAGCAACTCCTCTAACTTTATCCTCAAAATTTCCTACAGTTTCGCCTTTTACCTCATGATAAATAAAACATGTAAAGGTGAGTAAATATTGAGCACAGAGAGAGGAATTTGCAAATACGGATGCTTCCTTTTATCTAATTTCTTATCAGTTTGTTTACTTTATTCTTATTTAATTTCTAGTGAAATTCTAGAGATTAAAATTGTGGTGCAAATATCTTTTATATACCAAGTTTAACATAGTAGAATATATTCTGATTAAGTATATACAAATCATGATGTCATCCTTTAAATGAGCAGAATGTGATTAGTGCCCACCAACAGTCAGACAGGTTCTTGCCAAACAATTGCAAACAGAGCCCAGTCAACATAAACACCTCTTCTTGGTTGTAGTGCTATGAATAAATTTAGTCTACGGTTATTATCAGTCAAAAGAAGACTCCTTTGATTCAGACAAGTCTGTTGGCTTTGTTTTCAGCTGATGCTGTGGCTTCTGAAAGCCCTCCTGGCATTTCTTCCTCACCAGTTTCACAAACCATGCAGTTGAAAAGATCAGTGTGTATCCCTGAGAAGTCCCCAGTTGTGTTCCTCTATAAAACTTAAATCTAAAAGCTTATGGAACCCCATGATAGGAAATAAGGGAGCCCAAAGCTGCAGCACTGAACCAATAAAAAAAAAAAATCCTTTCAAAAAACAATCCAGTGATTTCCACAAATTCTCAGCTCCTCGCTCCTCTGGGGTGTTAGCCAGCCCCAGTTATCTGGTTACTTTCATTATTTATTGAAAAGCACCATGAGGAGCAACACATGGCTCCCTCCAGTGTTATTCAGTAGATAATGAATTAATGAACAGAGAAGCACAGAGATTTGAGCTTCAGGAGGAAAGAAAAAGATATTTGTGTGGTCGAAAAGAGGCTTGGTGAAAAAAATAGCAAAAGTTCCTACTCAAATAAAAAAGGTGCTCTTGTCCCAATATCTTACTTCCTTCTCTCATGTAACTGACGTAATGCAGCAAAAAGAAAGCAAAATGTAAAATCCTAATGTCAAAAAGAACATAATGTGTAAGAGCAGACTCATATTTTGGGTCTTAACACTGATATACGTGTGTAGGAAGAAAGAAAACACTATTTACAGTTTGAGTTCAAAATGAGTGACAAGAAATGGCTCAGGAACATCTACTCATTAATATGACAGCCCATGTCACTGCTCAGTAAACAGAGACCAATCCAGAGCCTGATGACATTAAAAAATCCAAACCTTCAGTCCAGTTCTGGACTCTACACAATGTATCGCTGCTCTTCTCCTGTGAAGAGGTCTCCCATAGTCATTAGAACTTTTTTTTCCAGGAGCTATAAAAAGTTAAAAGTGCTGAATACTCTCTTTCCCAAACCTTTCTTGTGGTTTCCTTGGGCACAAGCAGATATACAGAACCATTACTAAGTAAACATATTTTTTTAAATATTTCTGTTGTGGATTAATGGGTAAAACATCTTCAGATGGGATTCAAAACCAATCAATCTCTAGTGAAAAATATCATATCAGATTTCTAATGTATTGTCACTGTTCTAATTTGTATAAAAGCCTCTGTTAAAAAAGTGAATACTCAAAAACATTAGTAAATGGAATTCCATTTTAAATATCTATCATGAAGCCGAACATATGTTATCAATGTTTCCTTTATAGTCAAACCTTCCCTGCAATTCTTTACTGTACTGTTGTAAAAAGAGTCCATGTTCTGGAGGAAGGGAGCCCAGCGTCCCTTGGCTCTGCTATGTATTCACTTTATGACCTTGGGTCAAAATGAGTAAACTGTTCCAATATAATTAGGATTTTACTAACCATAAACTATATAAATTAAGTGAAATGCTTTCAATACCAATTGCAAAATGAGCACACAATGTTATCTAATATTATTTATTTTATAAGGCTTTAAAAATTCCTTACTAGATTGTAAGGTCATATAACTTTAAGTTGCAACACTCTTTCCTAGCACTTGTTTCAAGTTTATAAACTATTCTATTTCTTACTCCCTTCATTCTTTTTAAAAAATAATTTTATTTATTTATTTGGCTGTGCTGGATCTTTGTTGCTGCTCAGGCTTTTCTCTAGTTGCCGGCACGTGGGGGCTGGTCTCTGGTTGCAGTGTGTGGGTTTCTCACCACGGGGGCTTCTTTTATTGTGGACCATGTGCTCTAGAGCACATGGGCTTCAGTAGTTGCAATGTGTGAGTTCAGCAGTCACAGTCCACGGGCTCTAGAGCACAGGCTTAATTGTTGTGGCATACTGGCTTAGTTGACCTGTGGCATGTGGGATCTTCCTGGGCGAGGGATCGAACCCATGTCTCCTGTGTTGGCAAGTGGATTCTCTACCACTGGGCCACTAAATTTACACAAATCTAGTTAACAGAGTTTAGGAACAAGAGATTTAGGGATGGTTAGTTTAAATGGCCTATGTCACCCACCCCATCTAATACCTAAAAGTCTATGTTGTGTTTGGCAATAAATCTCTTGTGCAAGCAAGCAAACAAACATACAAAAAAATACCATTAAATTTCCTTGGATTACATAGAAAAACTGCTAGTTACTTCCAGATCTTTTTTGAAGATTCATGATGCACTCAGTGTAGATGGTCCACTTGAACATTCTCAGTGCTGCCTTGATACCATATTTGTTTCAGCATCTTTATGGGTACCTCTGTGCTTTGAAATCTGCCAGGTACATAAATGCCCTAGGTTTTGAGCATGCTGAACTCACTGTCTTTCTTCATTAGAAAGCATATTTAGGATCCAGGGGGAAAAAAGTGGAACAGCTATGGTTTTCCTGATGATTCCTAGAGTCACTGGACATATTAGAATTCCACAGCTAGTAAAGAAGGCGTATCCACTTCACCCTTCAATCACAGGCCTGAACTATGAAAGAGCTCTCAAAATGTGCTAAAAAGGAGTATCCAGGCTTTGGCTCTTGCCCCATAAGGAGCCAAGGGAACACTTGTTGTATTATGCCATAATCATTCCAGTGGTATTTTTCCTCCTAGCCTTTAATTGTAAAATTTCCCATGGCTGAGCTCTGGCTGAGAGTCTGGTTCTTCAGATATTTTCTATGCAATTATTCTTACCATTTTTACTGTGGCCTCTGGTAACCTGAGATAAAGCACTGATAAATTGTCTTGCATATACATGACTTTAGTTTAGCGCCCTTTTATGGTGGAATGCAAAATTCTGCCTTACTATTTATGAAGTGTCTTTCATGATATGACATAACTTTCAGTTTGCATGCTTCTCTCTATTTAAAATAAAAATTTTCTCACAAATGGTTAGGTTTTGCCTCTTTCTAAGTATTCATTTTCAGGATTTGGAAGCACTTGTTATAGTTTCAATCATTTATTAATTAGAATAAAAATAGAAAAAAGCAATTTAAGAATTTGAAAAT
>SJYC01060799.1:38-14939 GCA_006408675.1 Madoqua kirkii | reverse complement strand
GGTATAGGTTTTATATCTTATATAGATATCTGAGGTTCTTATATTGGAATCTTTTATCTTTGACTTTTGTTTTCTGCTAGTCACATTGTCGTGGTTGCTCTTTAATATAAGTGTTTAAATTATAACTATCAGATGTTTAAATCATCTTAAAGAATTGTCAAATATTTCCTCTATTTAAAAAATGCATCCCATTATGCTTACCATGCATATCATCAAAACTTCATAGCTCCTATTACACTAATTTTTACAATGAGGAAAACCAGAGGTGACTCACTGCCTTGTCATTTACTTCAAGCTTTTATATATGATATACAAATCTTGGCTACTATGCTCATGAATATTTGTGGACTTTTGAAAGGAAACTGGCTATATTCTACAGGTTTGACAACTTTAAACTCTACTTTGATTGAAAGATCACAAATGTCAGATTTGGTCTCTATTTTCCTGAAAGAAACTTAATCCACTTACAACATTCAAAAATTGGGAGACTTAAGAGAAATACGAATTTCTGGTTTCTCCTACAAAACTTCAAGTTTTCACAGTGCTAGCAACATGTGCTAGTAAGTTGCGACTGCCACCCCTGTAAGGACACATGTTCCTCACTTCACTACAGTCTCTACTGCTCCCTATTATAGACCCAGAGTAGCCTTTTATGACTGATAAATCATAAACTGGCCTCTGCATGCATTTAAAGGAGTAACTTCAGATTTAATGCTTTTTCCTTTGTTTCCCTGGTGGATCAAACGGTAAAGCGTCTGCCTGCAATGCGGGAGACCTGGGTTGGATTCCTGGGTCGGGAAGATCCCCTGGAGAAGGAAATGGCAGTCCATTCCAGCACTCTTGCCTGGAAAATCTCATGGACGGAGGAGCCTGATAGGCTACAGTCCATGGGGTCGCAAAGAGTTGGACACGACTGAGTGACTTCACTTCCTGTATTTCACCATCAACAGCCTTCTTGAGGCAATCATCCTGATTTCCTAAGGTTACCATATTTTGTTACACTCGGTTTAACAGACTGCTTAACTGTAACATGCTTATTATATTAGGCTTGCCAATGCATTTATAACAAATCTGATTTACCCTGTAAAGATGAAGGAGTATCCTTTTTTCCTAATTAAAAGCTAATGAACTAATATAGTGTGATTTGATCATACTGCTATGTATACCTGAAATATATTACTTTAGTGGCTGTATTAAATTATACTCTTCCTGTAGTTTAGAATAGTAAAATAGTAGTGAATGTCTAGTTTTAGTTCATGTTCATAAATGTTCCATCAAATGCAAAAAGCAAGGACAAACCTCAGCCTTCACTCTGTACGCTGCTTAACCTTGGAGCTTGTTTTGTGATAAAGAGCAGGGGCTAATGAGAAATGGCAGCTTTCCACTTGCATGAGGATCACACTGGTCATCAGGGCCCAACAATGCCTAAAATAAAGCCAGGCAGTGCAAAAGGTTGAACTGATTCCAGACAAAGTCTGGGGGAATTAATAATTTAGGAAACCCTAGAATGAGAAAAATATAATATGCAAGAAAGAACAATTTTTATGAAATATTGTAAGAAATAAAATGCTAGGTTAAATATTAAATTCTGGAAGTAGTAGTAACTTTGGGGTAAGAACATGTAGGTTTAAATCCTTAAATTTTTGATATTTGGCTATTTAATGGGTGGATTTTAGGCTCAGAAAATTATTTAACCTCTCTGACTTGTAGTCTCCTTGTCTTTATAATGGCAACTATATATGCATAGGGAAAAATATTTGAGATGCACATATGTATTTATATATATGTATTTATATATTTATACATATATACATATAGAAGTCATATAATGAATAGTATAAAGTAATGTAAATTGGCGAGGCACTAAGGAAAACTGTATGGAGTTTCATTGAAAAATTTAAAATAGAAATAGCAGTTCTATCATCATATAGCAGATGATTCAACAGTTTCACTTCTGAGTATTTACCCAAAGAAAACAAAAACACTAATTTAAAAAGACATATGCATCCCAATGTTTACTGCAGCATTATTTACAACAGCCAAAATATGGATGCATTTAAGTGTCTGCCAATAGACAAATAAATAAAGAAGATGTGGTATGCATATACAATGAAATAGTGCTCAGCTATAAAAAATTTCTGCCATTTGTGACAACATGGATGGATCTAGAGGTACTATGCCAAATGAAATGAACATCTCTTTGTCTAAAGAAAGAAATAGCACATGATCTAACTCATATGTGGAATCTAAAAATCAGAGCAAACAAAACAAATGAAAACAGATTCATGGATACAGAGAACAATTGGGTAGTTATCAGAAGGGAAGAACTGAAGGGGTGGCTGAAGTAGATGAAGGAGATTAAGAAGAATAGCTTCCAGTTTTGTAATAAACAAGTTACAGGAATGTGCTATACAGCATAAGGAATGTGGTCAACAATATTGTAATGACTTTGTATTTTGCAAGAGGACAGACGGTTAGTATACTTATCATGGTAATCATTTCATAAGGTATGCAAATATCAAATCATATGTAGTACACCTGAAACTAACATAATATTGTATGCCAACTATATTTCAATTAAAAAATAAGGGAAAGGTAGTGTTTTGTTTTACAGTCTTTTCTCTATCACCAATTAACAGGAAGACTTGACATCTAACAGGTTCATGAAATAGCATGCTCTATATGCCTAAAGTGAAGTGTGGCAGATGTTGAGATCAAGTGGAAGACAGCAGAATTCTAAGATATGATACTATGGTGCCAGATTATCCTATATTTTATGAGAAATGTTTAGAAACAAGAAGTCACAAGAAACAGTGGAAATATTTTAAATTTGATGTTATCAATAATTTAAAAGTTCACTAGCTAGACTGTTGAAGATAGTCTAGATTGTACCTGAAGATGAAACAGCATTCCACAGCAGAGAGCAAAGCAAGAAAGAGACTAAATCAGTAGTAGTTGGACAAAGTGGAAAATGATGAAGATTTGAGGAATATTCAGAAATGTAAACTACTGGACTCAGTATTTAAGTGTAGGAAGACAAGCCATGGGAGAAATGTGATCAGATTCGCAGCAGATTCATAGGTTTTTTATTTCTGTGGGATGAATGGCTTTGTGGTTCACTGAAATGGAACATACAAGAGGAGGAGCAATGACTCAGCAACAGAACATTTTCCTTAATTATCTAGCAAATTAGTAATCCCAGTCTGATGTCTGCACTTACGTTTTTTTTTCCCCCTGAAATAATGTTCTTATGTATGTTACACTGGTCCAATAGAGCCAATTAATTTAGATCTGTAAGGGACTCGTGATATCGTATTCATGATTTACAGAAATCTCCATGAATGAAAGAGAGAGCCTCTGAGGAAAACTGAGTGATTTAAATTAAATACACTAATTTCACAGCTGATGACTTGAGTAATATAACCAGACTCTGTATGATAGCCTCTTGTTCAACATTTCAAGGAGATACTATAACTGAAATAAATTTTCTAGAGGCAAGTCGTCAATCTTTCAGTGTTCTAATCTGTGGAGGGAATATGATCACCAGAAACACAAGATTGAAAATGATGCATGAAATAAAATGTCCAAAACATATTGAAAAGTTAAAGGGTTGATGAGATTGGATGTGCATCCTCCTTACTGATTTGTCTCCCTTTCTAAAGAACCACTTTCTGATGGAGGCCTTTTAGTGTTTCTTCCAGGATACTTAGACTAATCCCCTAATCCACGTTCACATCCACCCAATGCAAAAGCAAAGGTGTTTGTTCTAATTTACCTAATTTCTCTCTCACTGCCTCCCAATCCACATGTTCCATGCATTTTTGGAGATAAAGGACCTCTAGTGTAGTAAAGTCAATGGTACCCCACTCCAGTACTCTTGCCTGGAAAGTCCCATGGATGGAGGAGCCTGGTAGGCTGCAGTCGGACACAACTGAGCGACTTCACTTTGACTTTTCACTTTCATGCATTGGAGAAGAAAATGGCAACCCACTCCAGTGTTCTTGCCTAGAGAATCCCAGGGATGGGGGAGCCTGGTGGGCTGCCGTCTATGAGGTCGCACAGAGTCGAACACGATTGAAGCAACTTAGCAGCAGCAGCAGCAGCAGCAGCAGCAGCAGCAGCAGCAGTGTAGTAAATGGTTACAAATGAAGTGTAAGATTAATAGAGGAAGTCAATGTGGCTTGATGCAAATCATGTTCAGTTCTGGGTTCAGATCTAGACTCTAGATCTCTCTGAGTGAGTGATGCTGATCATGTATCAACTTTAGTTCTCTAACATGTAAAATGGAACTCAAATAACTCAAATAGAATTAGTGAGCTGGTGAAATGAAATACATGTCTTAAATTTAATAATACTGAAATGAAAATAACTTATTTGGAACATTTTTGAAATGATTAGTCTAACATAATGCTCTCTATGTCAGAGTCTTGAAACTTTAATGTTTTTACTTAATTCCTACCTTTTTGTGTAAAGCATACTTTTATTAGTTTAGAACCTTACTTTACATGCCATGTTTGAATAATCATAGAGTTAGGAACTTAAAGGGAAATTGTTAAAGGAAGAATCAACAAGATTATTTAGGGCCCAAATAACTCCAGATCCAAAAGGTCTAACAATTAAAATTAGTTTTAACTTTAATTTTAATAATAATTAACTGCCCTTGAAACATAAGTGATCTGATGTGTACTTTGTTGAGAAGTACTGATAAGCAGTGGAAAATTGCTTAAAATTTGGAGAGTCATTAATTCAAGTTTGTTTTAATAATCTCTATTATATACCATCTATAGAAAACTGCCTTAAATCTATGTGTATTTGTGTGCACAAGCATCTACCTGCAGTGCGGGAGATCCAGGTTCAATTCCTGGGTTGGGAAAATCCCCTGGAGAAGGAAATGGCAACCCACTCCAATACTCTTGCCTGGAAAATTCCAAGGACAGAAGAGCCTGATAGGATATAATCCATGAGGTCATGAAGAGTTGGACACGACTGAGCAACTTCACTTTCATGTCTGTATTGGGAGGGGAAGAGATTATCTACTTCCCTGAAAATATGAATGCATTTTCTATTTCCACTTGAAAAGTTCCAGAGTTTAAAAACATACTAATATTTTATATATTTGAAAACTTTCCTGCTGCTATGATAAATTATGTTTTTAAATTATTAGTTTGATGACATTGTTTTTTATTTTCAACATTGCCATTCAATAAATAGTTATCAAGGACAGAAAAAAATAACATGAGAAAATAATTAGTTAAGAAGTAATAAAATCATAAGAAAATTGGAAAAATTGATATAAATCAATAGCAAAGACCAGATGGAATTACCCCAACAGTTTTGGAAGAACTCAAGGGTGTAAAATTGTTAGCTAAAGTGCGTTACCTCTTGGAACAAAAGCTGGAGTGTCAGGGTATGAAAAGCTTGCCAGTGCACCAGACATCTAGAAGACACTCTTCAAACATGTTCTGAGAGTTAATTCTTTTATTTCTAAGGTGATGGGATACATAAAAATGAATAGATTATAGATCTTTTTATATTTTGAAACAGGAAAGTTAATTTTATAAGCAAAAATTAGCTTTACTAAGCTGTTTTTAAAGAATTAATTTATCAAGAATTAAAAAAAATTATTATTGACATTGCTCTGCTACCAAAGATTATGAAATATTATTTTGTGTGATTCTTTCTATCATGTGTACTCCTTAGAGACAGGAATTAAAACCGAGCTATACATCTAGATACACGTGTGTATGCTAAGTCACTTCAGTTGTGACTGACTCTGTGACCCTATGAACTATAGCCCTCCAGACTCCTCTGTCCATGGGATTCTCTAGGCAAGAATACTCATGGCAAGATTGGGTTGCCATGCCCTCCTCCAGGGGATCTTCCTGACCCAGAGATCAATCCCATGTCTCTTACATCTGCTGCATTGGCACCCTAGTTCTTTACCTCTTGACCTACCTGGGAAGCCCCTATGTCTAGATGTCAAAGTGTCAATGGTAATGCTTCACCATAAGCCACCTTTTCTTGTTGCGAGCTAAGCTGCTTCACTCGTGTTGGGCTCTTTGATCCTATGGACTATAGCTCTTCAGGCTCCTCTTTCCATGCAATTTCCCAGGCAAGAATACTGGAGTGGGTTGCCATTTACTTCTCCAGTGGATCTTCCTTACCCAGGGATCAAACCCGCATCTCCTGTGTCTCCTGCATCTCCTGCGTTGACGGCAAGTTCTTATCCATTAGGCCACTAAGACAAGAAAGGAAGCGCCTTTTTTGTCTTACCTATAGTTTTAGATGTTAATAGAAAAGTAGAGTAAAAATAGTAAGTTTGCAAGTATAAAATATTTTTAAATTATTGGAGGTTAGATGACACATTTAAGATCATAAAAGTCATTGTCAGCTGTATTTAACTATACAAACACACACCCATCCGCCCCCACCCCCAAACAGAATGCAGAATAGCAGAACTAAAAGCTCACACTAAAATAAGTAGTTTTTATTCAAATAAAACTATACTGGATGCAAACTTGATACTATCATTATCCTATGTGCTATTGAATGATAAAAAATAGAGGCTCAAAAACATTGAAATTAACTCACAAATTAGCCAGTTTTTGCATGAAATGGGGGATGCTTGAAAATTCTTAAACTTTATAACTTTCCTAGTCTAGATGGATTACTGCTTAGAACCAGAATACCATAAACTAATTTATATATACTGTGGTTTTTAGATACACTTGTCTAATAGCTAATTTTATGACCTCATTACAAATAGGTGGAAAGGGAAATCAGTCTTAAGGTCTGAAGTAATATGGAGTATTTTAACATTAGCATATTCAAATAATTGTTGTTTAATGTGTTAGTCACTGAAGATAGAAAATAATATCTCTGGTTCTCAAGGGTCAAGCAGACATTAAACTGGACAAATACTCAACTGTATGTAACATCGTTCATTGTTTTATTCATAGCTTCAGCAATGACCATGGCCTTGTGATGCTAAATTTGAAAATCCAAAGTTGCCTTTACTTAGTGTTGACTAAAGGATGAGTGCTCTGAGACACTTGCAATCTGTGTCCACTCTAGGGAAAGTCCTGAGCCTGATTCTGTCTAAAACATATCCAATTATTAATTCTGTGCCTTGATTTCTCTTTACTCTGAAGAGAAAAAAAACTAGCAAAGAAGGAGAGAAGTGAATTTTGTTGATAAGAGAATGACATGTAAGAACTGTCTCCTCTTCTGAACAAAATTTTCTTTGTAGTTTCAAGGAAGGAAACATCTTTCATGGGAAAGGGAGAGTGAACATACGCAATTGTTTTTTGATAAACTTGAGATGGGGACCATCAGTGAAATATAGCCGGACTGAACAAAATGGTTTTGCCAAGGGATAAGAAAATGATAAGGGAAGACACATGGAAAGTGAAGCTTATTTATTTATCTGAATTTTCCTGAGAGAAGCTAAATTTCAGCAAGTTGTTTTCTTTTCAAAACATCTGCCCAATTTTGTTCTTCTTTGTTTCTTACAGTCATTTTGATAGTTAGCACTGCTTCTGGGTTTGCATATATGGAACTGATTATTTGTCACAGTGGGAGTGGGTACATTTAAATTTCTTCCCAGCTATGGAGAAAAAAAAGTAATGAGCTGCTTTATGATGGTACAAAGAGGGGTCAAAGAGATCCAAATATTAGAGAGAATCATTTCCAAACACATAGTGATTGCTATTTCTTAAATAGCAGGGTTATACTTATTTTAATGCTGTTTAAATGCATCAAGATTCTTCCATACTGTTCTGTGTACATGTATTTATGAGAATGTCTACATTCTGTGCATAATGCATAGAATTTTGAGCTAACCATGTTTCATTTTTACATAGTTACATATAAAAATATATACTCATTAATAACCTGGCATTTAATTAATGTAAAATATCCATTTGATTAAATCTCAATTAGATGTCTATTTAAAACTGTGACATTTCATGTGTTATTAGACAACCTGACTGCCCACACAGATGGTATGCAATAAAAATATTAGCCAAATATTTTACTGTGAGTGGTTGAACAAACTAAAGCACATTCATCTTAATAAAATATATTATAGACCAGGCCTCTGCAATACAGCCAACAATGAAATTATTACCATAACAGATTGGTGTTGACTCTAACATATGCTGCCAATCGAACGTCTTTTGCTTTTGTGTGTGTAAACAAGCAGATGCAGATGTGTGATATTCTGTCTTGGATCTTAAGCACATTTTACTTAGTATTAAGTAATAAACACCAAAGCAGATGGTTATGGAACTACAAATTTGAGTATATCTGATGACCACTTGGGATATTCATCAGAATTATGCTATTAAAATTATTTAAAAATTATTAATCATAATATGGTTATTCATCAGTAGAAAGATATCTATTTACTTTATCATCACTGGTTAGACAGTTGGGCAAAAACATAAATAAAACAGAATACAGTACTTCTTACTAATAGTTATGATAAACATTCTCTATTAGAATGCATGAGGTATTATTCTAAGAGTTTTACCTAGACTGTGTAATTAAATAATCAAGCTGGAGAAATATTAATGTTGCATTCATATTTTACTGAGACACAAAAGTATAGAGTATAAAGTCAGTTGATCATGCTGGTGGAGTTTAGAACCAGGTGGTCTGACTTCAAAATTCATAAACAATCTGCTGTGTTTTCTCTCAAAATACATTTACGCAAAGACATGACACCAGTGTTTCACTGAACAGAGACTTACTTTATAGAATCGACTGTAAGGTCAGCAAGTAAAGGGACAATTTTCATTGATTTCTATAATCCAGATACCTAATATAGTGCTTAAATAAAAGCAGATATTCAATATGCTTAAATGATTGATGAAGTAAAAGATCTGTCAGTTGCTGAGTAGCTGATATACATGATATCCTGAGAAATACTGACTTTCTATTTTTTTTTAAAGACATTATATTTTTGGAGTAGTTTAAGGTTCACAGTAAAATTTGGGAGAAAGTACAGAGATTTCTCACAAAGAATTTTCTACCATCAGTTCAGTTCAGTCGCTCAGTTGTGTCCAACTCTTTGCAACCCCATAGAATACAGCACAGCAGGCCTCCCTGGCCATCACCAACTCTTGGAGTTTACTCAAACTCATGTCCATTGAATTGGTGATGCCATCCAACCATCTCATCCTCTGTCATCCCCTTCTCCTCCTGTCTTCAATCTTTCCCAGCATCAAGGTCTTTTCAAATAAGTCAGTTCTTTGTATCAGGTGACAAAAGTATTGGAGTTTCAACTTCAGAATCAGTCCTTCCAATGAATATTCAGGACTGACTTCCTTTAGGATGAACTGGTTGTCCTTGGAGTCCAAAGAATTCTCAAGAGTTTGTTCCAACACCACAGTTCAAAAGCATCAGTTCTTCAGTGCTCAGCTTTCTTTATAGTCCAGCTCTCACATCCATACATGACTACTGGAGAAACCACAGCTTTGACTAGGCGGAACTTTGTTGGCATATGTTTCTGCTTTTTAATATGCTGTCTAGGTTAGTCATAACTTTCCTCCAAGGAGCAAGCATCTTTAAATTTCACAGCTGCAGTTACCATCTGCAGTTATTTTGGAGCCCCTCAAAATAAAATCAGCCACTGTTTCCACTGTTTCCCCACCTATTTGCCATGAAGCGATGGGACCGGATGCCATGATCTTAGTTTTCTGAATGTTGAATTTTAAGACAACTTTTTCACTCTCCTCTTTCACTTTCATTAAGAGGCTCTTTTGTTCTTCTCTTTCTGCCATAAGGGTGGTATTATCTGCATATCTGAGGTTATTAATATTTCTCTCAGCAATCTTGATTCCAGCTTGTGCTTCATCCAGCCCAGCATTTCTTATGATGTACTCTGCATATAAGTTAAATAAGCAGGGTGACAATATAAAGCCTTGACATACTCCTTTCCCCATTTGGAACCAATCAGTTGTTCCCTGTCCAGTTCTAATTGTTGCTTCCTGACCTGCATACAAATTTCTCAAGAGACAGGTCATGTGGTCTGGTATTCCCATCTCTAAGAATTTTCCAGAGTTTGTTGTAGTCCACAGTCAAAACTTTGCCATAGTCAATAAAGCAGAAATAGATGTTTTTCTGGAACTCTTGCTTTTTCGATGAGCCAACAGATGTTGGCAGTTTGATGTCTGGTTTCTCTGCCTTTTCTACCATAGCCTCCTCCATTATCAACCTCCTCCCTATCAGAGTGGTATTACTACATTTGTTACCACATATGTACCTACACTGTCACATAATTTCCCAAAGTACACAGTTTACGCTGGGCTCATTCTTGGTGTTGTAAAAATGACTTTTAAAGATGTATTTGTTTATCATATCATCATATAAATATTTTGGTTAGCTAGATTAAGACTGAGAAAACTTCTTAGAATTACACATATAAAATGTATGCACCTACACATAATGTTTATGTACATACATACATATACAGATATGGATATGAAAATATGTTTGCTTAGAGGGATTTTAAACATTGTTGCCATAGCTATTCTATTTTTTTTTTTTTGGTTAATAGATTTTCTTTCTTCTATCTCTTCTATGAAAGGAAAAACTGAAAAACTGTGTATAGAACATAATTTTAGAGCCTGACTACTTCTTGGTGAATGAGTGAAGGCAGTAATTCCTAACTTACTTTCTTCTTTGTAACAGGAATCTCTTTCAGCTATTAGCTGGCATGATAGTATTTGTTTCCCCTCTTTTCTCTAATGATGCATCTCTATTTACCTTTTTTGGATACCAAAGGTGTTTTGGTTGACATTCGTGTAATCATTGTCTCAACAGTAAAAAAAAGAAAAAAAATCACTTGGTTCCGTAGGAGAGCATACACTAAATAACGCTTCTGTGTTATTTTAAATATTTGAAATTATCACAAATATTAAGGTTCATTTTCACATTATTTTCACATATTTTTAATTAATGGAAATATCAGGTGCCATCTGTCTGTAGTTTTTCAGACAATGTCTTGTGTAGTCCACAGAAACACATTATTCACTATAGCATTTCTCTAACATAGATATGGAAAAGTTACAAACTTTCTAATTCCTTGTTCATCATTCAGTAAGCTGGTAAGTTTATTTCCCTCATAAGCAGAAGCATTTCTTTGGTAAGTATAATCTTTCTGATTTCATGTTCCTCCAACTCTCTTCTAATTCTGCATCATTTCAGGTTGACTTGGTTTATGAAACGTCTCATTCAGTAACTCTCCTCTTTCAAACCCTTGTTATTCTCTGCTTATCAGGGAAAAACCTCAATTTACTTTGAAAGACAAAAAATAAACATCAAAGGTTCATTCTCTTTTCCACTACTCTTCTTCCTGATGAGTTGTTACATCTGTTCACTCTGGCACTAATGTTCTTCTCTATTTAGGATTTGTCTCTGAGACAAAAAGACCAGTTGAATGGACTTCAGGGTCACTGGTGATTTGGAGGTTTATAGGGGATAAAGTCAGAAGTGGAACAGCATTCCAAAAGAAAAATCAAGAGTGTATTTCTGAAGCAAAGACACAAGTCTTTATTCAAGAGAATAGTTGTGTTCAGAATCAGAGACAGTTATACAGAGGTCTGGAGGAAAGGAAAACAGCAGAATAAACGGTGAAGTCATTGCACTGGAATTCTTAGAACATAGAAACAAGGGCAAAGTATGAACCTGATTGAGCAGAATGAGTCATTTATCCAAAAAGAGATATATCATAAGATGGCTTTTTATATGGTGTCCACACACTGAGTTTTGGTGTGGATTGGGTAGGACAGCTATTTAAACATTGAGCTACAATGAGCTTGAATTCACTAGAATTTTTTTTAATGAGACTTCTCTAATCATGCTCCATGGGAGACTGTAGCACATTTAAACACCCTTTAAAAATGACATGTGAGCTCTCCTTGATGCTGAAACTGAACTGACATCTGTGGTAACATGAAGCAAGAACCACCCATATGAAGCTCTCTAGTTCTTTTTTATTTTTAATCTTGATTGTCAAGACAGAGTTGTCAAACTAGAATATCATAAAATCTGGATTCAAAAGAGAACCATGAAGTACAGGCTGAATATTCTTGAGGATGACTATGAGTTCTGAAATTGGGATTGATAGTCTGAGACACTTGGAATGGATTGAGGTGACAGGGGCCTACATTGGAATATGATCCTCAGCAAACGATTCTCTCTCAACAGTGTTCTGCTAGTTGGCTTGGACCCTAGAAGGGGACTGTGAGAGTTTTACAAAACAAGAGTTCCTGACTGTCAGAAACTTTTATCATCCTATTTAACATTTTAGGAAAAAGATTGCTGAAATTATAACTTCCACAGAGGTAAACTGAAATTCATGGGGAGACTTTAACAAGTGGATTTGATCATGGGGGAAAGGTGACATAATTATCCTGCTGGGAGGGAACATGTCATATAATATGTTCTATCTAGGTTTTAGTTTGAAGTGAAAGTCTCTCAGTCATGTCCAACTCTTTGTGACCCAATGGACTATACAGTCCATGAAATTCTCCAGGCCAGAATACTGGAGTGGGTAGCCTATCCCTTCTCCAGCAGACCTTCCCAACTCAGGAATCAAACTGGGGTCTCCTGCATGGCAGGCAGGTTCTTTACCAGCTGAGCTGTCAGGGAAGCCTGGGTTTTAGTTTAGAAGCAGATATTGGAGTTAATAATTTCTAAAGGAATTTGAACAGGACTATTAATTGAGAAGCATGTCTAAAAATACTACAAAAATTTCATTGATATTTTAAATGGTATATTCTTAATTATGTTTTTAAAATACCTTTGTTAATTTTAGAAATGTAAAATAGATATATTGAACTTACATTCAATAATTTATAAAATTACTAAAATTTTAATAAAATCTATCATCCCTTTGTGGTTTTCTATTTAGAAAATGACTTAATCTGTGAATGTGACAGTTTTGTTACTTCCTTTCCAAACTTTTATGCCTTTACTTTTCCTAAGCTATTACTTGGCTAGATCCACCAGTGCACATTTGATAAAATGTATGCCAATTCAGTTCACTCAGTTGTGTCCAACTCTTTGTGACCCCATGGACTACAGCACACCAGGCTTCCCTGTCCATCACCAACTGCTGGAGCTTGCTCAAACTCATCAAGTCAATGATGTCATCGAACCATCTCATCCTCTGTCATCCCCTTCTCCTCCTGCCTTCAATCTTTCCCAGAATCAGGGTCTTTTCTAATAAGTCAGTTATTCACATCAAGGGGCCAAAGTATTGGAGTTTCAGCTTCAGCATCAGTCCTTCCAATGAATATTCAGGACTGATTTCCTTCAGGATTGACTGGTTTGATATCCTTGCATTCCAAGGGACACTCAAGAGTTTTCTCCAACACAACAGTTCAAAAGCATCAAAATGTATGTCAGATACTGACTTTTTTGTAATTTTAAAGAAAAATTTCTGATATTGTTTATTAATGGTAGTAACTGTTGTAGGTTTGGGTAGCTACTTTTTTATCAGACTAAGAATGTCACCTTTTATTACCATTTCCTAAGTTTTCACTTGTCTACTTATTTTTAAGAATGAATGGTAAAATTTATCAAATATGTTTTCTAATTTCATCAAAATAATTTGAACACATTCTCAAGCTTCTCATATAATCAGTAACAAACTTTTTAATGATTTCATTGTTTTCTGAAAGTAATTCTGGATTGAGGTGACTAATATATATTAAAAGTTTTCCATCTCTCTTTACCTGTGAAACCAGTTAATAATTTTGTTTGCTTTTTCAATCAAGATTATTTTTAAATCAGAAAGACTGAGATGGAGTTCCTATTTCTCTTTCTTATCTGGAAGAGTTTGTTTAAGATCAGAATAATTTTTCTCTGTTATTTTGCTAGAATTCACTTTCAAAGAAAATTGAGTTGATATTCTTAACTATTCAGTTAATTAATGTCTCTGTGATTATTTATGATTTACAATTCTTTGTAAGATTTTTATGTATTTTTAAATGTATTAGAGCTTCCCTGGTGGCTCAGTGGTAAAGAATCTGTCTGTAATTGCAGGAGACCCAGGTTCAATCCCTGTGTCAGGAAGATCCCCTAAGGAGGAAATGGCAACCCTCTCTGGTATTCTTGCCTGTGAAATCTTATGGACAGAAAAGGCTGGAAAGCTAGAGTCAACAGGGTCACAAAAGAGGAGGACACAGCTTAGAGACTAATCAGCAACAAATGTATCGGAACAAAGGCCTACGTATTATCCACTATATATTTTTCATCTTTGATAAATTTTTCAGCTGGATTTATTTGTGCCTTCATTCATTCACCAGAAACACCAGATACTGAACTTTACTACTAGTCTTTAAGGAAAAAACTGTATGTTTTGATCATCTCAATTATAACATTTTTTAATCCATTAGTTTCTGCTCCATTAGTTAGTTTCCACTCAAAGCCACTCAATCTTTCTTAAAGCATGCAGTGGTTCAAATTTTTCCTTATTTCTTTATTTACATACTCAAATAATTGATTATCAGGATTTTTATTTTCTAATGTAAGAATGCAAAGAAAAAAAAATGTGAAAATGTTAGTCACTCAGTCACATCTGACTTGTTTGCTACCCCACAGGCTGCATGCAGCCTGCCAGGTTCTTCTGTCCATGGAAATCTCTAGATAAGAATACAGGAGTAGATTGTCATTCCCTTCTCCAGGGGATCTTCCTGACACAGGAATCAAACCCTAGTCTTCTGCATTGCAGGCAGATTCTTCCATCTGAGTCACCAGGGAAGCCTTGCAAGCAGAACTTTTACTTTTAAAGAAACATTGACATATAATATTTCAATGTTTCTTCAACTCAAAATATTTAAAATGTGCTATTTAAATATTATTGCTTAAATTTCCAAAGCTACACTTATC
>SJYC01060796.1:0-20955 GCA_006408675.1 Madoqua kirkii | reverse complement strand
AGTGAAGAAACTTCTAAAAAAAAAAGTAAATGAGATATGAGCTTTTAGATAAGTTCTATTATGAATAATTATGCTTTAGGAATATCTGTCTAAAATAGTCTCTCCAGATTGGCGTAACTTGAATTTCTGAGTTGTCCTAAACTAAATATTGGAAGTCTATTGAATAATTAGGTCATTTCCAAATAAAATAAGATTTTGAAACATTTACTACTAAACACTGATTTCATTTTACAGAAAAACTAAAGAGATTTGGGACTATAAATGAATAATGTTTGGTGCCATCCTAAAATGTTGTAAGAAAGAAAGGGTTTTAGAAATTATCACTGGTATTTATGCTCACCAATCTATAAAGTACTAATATAAAAGTTAGCTCTTGGTTGCTAAAGAAAAGCAGGAAGTGTGCTTTCAGTTTAAAAAAACAAGTATGAAAAAAAATACCAAAAAGAGTTATGCATGATCAGGATTTTCTAAAATTGGATTACAATTAGTTAGATAAATGGATTTTGTTAGGAATGACACAGCCATAATAAAACTGGTTAGAGCCAGCTAAGTCCAAGATGGTGGAGCTGACTTTCACTAGACCTTGAGCCTTGGTATTTACGCCTGTTGTGAAACATCAACAAGCTGAATGATATACCCATCTACATTGACTAAATCTGATCAAATGTTCTAAACCCTTTTAAGTGATCTTTTAAATAAAACTTCCTAAATCGAATTCTTTTGAAGTTTTTTTGACTTCTAGCTAAATTTGGGGTGCTTCAGAGGGCCCCTGAAACATCCCAAAGAGAGGTATTAAACTGTGTTTATTTGGTTGGTTAAATTACATTAAAAATTATCAAATGAGTAATAAATCTGCTTGTTATAATATATGATAAAATTACTAATACAGATATCCTATAAATTATATGGAGTTCTTAACATTCTGATATGTCCTGGTTCAGTACAGTTCAGTTCAGTTCAGTCGCTCAGTCGTGTCTGAGTCTTTGCAACCCCATGATTGCAGCATGCCAGGCCTCCCCATCCATATGTCCTGGTTTTCTAATGGAAAACCTGATGACTTTACAAAAGTTAATAAAAGGACTGAATGAACCAGCAAATATGCTTATAACTTTCATGGTTTCTATCTGAAAAATTACAAGTTTGAATCTTATATTTTCTGGGAGTAGGGAAAACCTTCCTCTCAAACTAATTATGACAATACAGTGGAAACACTGTCAGACTTTATTTTGGGGGGGCTCCAAAATCACTGCAGATGGTGACTGCAGCTATGAAATTAAAAGATGCTTACTCCTTGGAAGGAAAGTTATGACCAACCTAGATATATTCAAAAGCAGAGATGTTACTTTGCCAACAAATGTCCGTCTAGTCAAGGCTATTGTTTTTCCAGTGGTCATGTATGGATGTGAGAGTTGGACTGTGAAGAAAGCTGAGCACCGAAGAATTGATGCTTTTGAACTGTGGTGTTGGAGAAGACTCTTGAGAGTCCCTTAGACTGCAAGGAGATCCAACCAATCCATTCTGAAGCAGATAGTCCTGGGTGTTCTTTGGAAGGAATGATGCTCAAGCTGAAACTCCAGTACTCTGGCTACCTCATCAGAGAGTTGACTCATTGGAAAAGACTCTGATGCTGGGAGGAATTGGGAGCAGGAGGTGAAGGGGATGACAGAGGATGAGATGGTTGGATGGTATCACTGACTTGATGGACATGAGTCTGAGTGAACCCCAGGAGCTGGTGATGGACAGGGAGGCCTGGCGTGCTGCAGTTCATGGGTTCACAAAGAGTCAGACACGACTGAGCAACTTAATTGAACTGAACTGAACTTGGTAAAATTATACATTATAAACAAAAATTATATTTTCTCTCTATCTGACTGCTTCATAAATTGGAAATTCTTAGGTTTCCAGTAAGTTTGTCAAATGAGTTAAGAAGGTTATCTCACTAACAGGTACAAAAATCTCAAGGAATTTTTCAGACCTTAAAAAGGAAAGAATTCACCTAGATTTGTTAGGCAAAATCTGTGATAAGCTTTTGGTATGAGTTTCCCAGCCCTGTTTTATTTTAAAAGTTCAGTCTGAGACTCTATAAATGTTCAGCAAAATAAAAAGTCTATAATCAATTATAGTTATATAAATCATCAGACCAAAATTAGTGAGAACAGACATATTTTGCAAACAAGCTAGCCTTAATTTGGTTATATTTAATAAAAATGAGGGTAACTTTAGGGAGAAAAAGATATTTCAAAAAATGTTAAATCCCAGTTTGTTAATGGAAGTCTGCATCTAGTAAGAGTCATTTCTTGGATAGTTCTTTGCTGTTATGTGATATTAATGTAAAATTTAATTGAATTCTTAAAGAACACCCTAAGTTTGTTTCTGAAGCTTATCTCAGTAATCTGTCTTTGGATGAAGATCAGATGCCTCATGACTGGAAAAAGACATAATTTAAAGGACTATCTCCAAACTGGATAAAAGGACTTTTTTATCAGCTTCTCTTAACTAGCTCGTGCACGAAACTGAAGGGAAATTAACTTTTAGATTAATTCCCACTTCCAAAGGCCCCTACACTGGATTGGTCTCTAGAGAAGACAGCTGACCTGATCTCACCTTAAAATGATGCTCAAACAGGAGAAACTACATTACACCAGGATGAGAAGATGACAACATCAGAGGTAGACAGATTGCCCAAGATGCTGGACCTGATTTGTATGATCATTTATAATGTTTTCTTGACTTCTTAGACCTTTGCATATAAATCAAATGGTTTTCTATCATAGGCCTAATCCTATGCTAGTTTTAGAAATCAGTCCAATTGTTGGGTTTGTGGCCAAGACTCACTGGAAAAGACTCTGATGCTGGGAGGGATTGGGGGCAGGAGAAGAAGGGGATGACAGAGGATGAGATGGCTGGATGGCATCACTGACTCGATGGATGTGAGTATGAATGAACTCCAGGGGTTAGTGATGGACAGGGAGGCCTGGTGTGCTGTGATTCATGGGGTCACAAAAAGTCGGACACGACTGAGCGACTGAACTGAACTGAACCTGTGTCTAGTTCTGGGTTCGATTGGTAAATTTCTCTACTACAAGGTTCTAACTGGTTGGCCCTGAGAAAATTTACTTTAAAAAAAATTGATAGTTATATTCAGGTCACTGTGATATTACTAGATGGGATCCCCTGCTCTGACTCTGGCCATAAATTTGAGCTTTCTTCTATTACTCAAGCTCAATCAGAGCAACAAGCAAAGTTTCAACAAAGGAGAAAAAAATCTCCCACAATTATGAGATGGATTTATACAGATAACACCGGGCTATGGTAATTTAGGTTTGAAGTCTCCTCGATGTTGGAAACAATTAAGTCATACTAAGGATAATCAGTCTAGTAACACTAGAAAACTGGGCTATGTGCCTTATAGACAGTCACAATAAATAATTTCCCTGAAAGATAAAGATTCGTACAGAGTAGACTAAGTCAGATGACCTGTGATATATCAGGCTACATCTAATAGAAGCCCTTAAGTCTTACTGTGACTTTATTAATACTGCTGGCTATGTTATTTGTATTTCACCTGTTTTACAGAATTGCTATTTCTTATACTGCCAAATGTGTGAGTGAGGACTCTGATAGGATAATATATAATTTGACATGAGATTGATGATGGTAACAGTGTAACACTAGATATAGGAAGAAGCAACAAGAGGAAATGTTTTCCTGGACCAAGAGGCTAGTAAGACAGGTGGTCCAGAGAATTTTGGTTTCTGTGTTATGGCCTAGTCCAGTAACAGCACATTGAGTGGCCTGTGAACAAAATCTTTGCCAAAACTAAGAATGGACATTCTCAGCACCATGGGATAAAATGGTCATGAAATGCCCCCCTCAGAATCATGGTCAAGTTTATGAGCCAAAAGGGGCTCTGCCAACTGAAGACTGACACTTGCCATCTACATCTACAAAGATTAAATCATGACCACTGCAACTGCTCACCTTCAACTCCCCTGAAAGGAGTTCAGGGCGAAAATCAGGAATAAGGCACTCTGTGCTCTAGGAAAAAAAAAAACCAACACTGGCAGAACAGGCTTTCAGATAGTTATATCTTTTCAGGAGAAGATTTTATGAGTCAGAATTCTTACATCTTCTCTTAACTATAGAAACACTGATGTCATTAACAGTGAAATCTGCTTTGGCTATTAAGGAAAAGTTTATAATTAAAAGTCAAAATAAAGTAGCTATGGTTCAGACATCCTGAGAAATAACTAGGTGATACTATGGTGTACTTTCAGATTAGACCTTGTATTGCTAAACACTTGAGTTTTCTGAGTCGTGTCAGGCTTGGATGCCACCATTCTCAAAACAATGTCTGCCAGGAGCTAGTAACTGCAACCTTACTTCTTACAAAACTAGGGAACTGGCTACCTGGCTACAAGTCTCCCTGAAGTGCCAGGTCCAGACTGGGTTTCAGGCCTATTCTTCTAAAAAGAAATGATATTTATTTTGTCTACTAAATTCCAGTTATTACTCCTCCAACTACTTTTAACTGGGTCTGTTACATCAAAATGGCAGACCAAGGAATTGAGATTTTAATCATACAAGACTTAGATCTAGAACTTAAAATTCAGGAATACTTCCAGTTCAGTCTATACTCCAACCTGAGGCAGTCCTATGCTCCATTTTGACAGGAAGTTATCACAGTCATAGTTGCCTAGTTCCCTAAATTAAAACTGAGTAGAACTCTGTGGGGCTCTGGAATAGAGATCTGTTCTGTGTTCTCCATTTCTTGTTTGTAAGACGTAGGCTTCAATCAGCCTCCTTGACCTTCCCTGAGTTCCAAAGGGTGGATTCAAACAATGGCTAATCAGGGAAGAGAAGGGATACAGAAACAAGGGAAACACTCAAATTGTAGTACAGCCTCCAGACAGGGTCCTGGTTCCTACTCAAAGAAATATGCATAACGATGTCTTTGAGCCCCCACCCAGGTGGAGGATGGTAACTTCAGACTAAACACAAGATTCCTGGAGCAGAGCTCTGTTGCCTCACCACCAACCAAAAAAAAAAAAAAAGTCACAGACCCTGCAGCCCTCACCCCAAATGTTGCCTCCTGTTTCTGGGGACCAGTCATGACCATTCTGTTAGGTTTCCTGTTTGGCCCCTGTCTATTTCATCTCTGAGAGGAGCCAACAGTTTCAAACTAAATTGCTGTTATTACAAGGGTGAATGCTGGTTTCAGACAAAAAATACATTGACTTATATCAGGCAGAGAGAGACTTCTGCTCTTCCAGGCAGGCCTACGCCCATGCACAGCAGGAAGAAGTTACAGAAGAGACCTCTGCCCCAATTCCCAAGAAGTATCTTGAGTATGAAGTCTCTCATGCGGGAGCTGTTAGGGGGAAGCACACTGTTTGAAACCTTCCACCCTGGCCAGGAACCGTAGCAACCATTTGCATAAGTTGTTTTATGACAGGAGATCCTAGTAAGGAACACGAAACTAATAAGCCTCCACCAACTGGAAGAGTTTGGGAAAGGTCAAAAGGAGACACCACAGGTCCAGCCACCTCCCAGAATCCATCTTGGCTGAACAAGGCGTGCACCACCAGGAAGGACTCTGAGTCAGAATGATTGGCTAAAGACAACCAGGAAACTAATCCCATCACCATAATCCATGTGGCAGAGCAGTTCTCCTGGGTTCCCTTACCCTACTGCTCTCCACCCAGGTGCCCCTTCCCAATAAAACCTCTTGCTTTGTCAGTATATGTGTCGCCTCGGACAATTCATTTCCGAGTGTTAGACAAGAGCCCAGTTTCAGGCCCTGAAGGGATCCCCCTTCCTGCAACAAATCTGCAAGCTAGTATATGGCTTCATTAGAATAGAATCTGCTTTCTATTCCAAAGTTTTCTAGGATTTCACTCTGCTTGTTAATATAACACAGTATGAAAACTTCCTGGATTCCTGGGTATAAAGTTTGGTCATATAAACCAGGGGTCCCCAGGCCTCTGGGCCTCATACTGGCACGTTCTATGAGATCAGTGGCAGCAACAGATTAGAAATAAAGTGTACAATAAATGTAATACTCTTGAATTATCCTCCCCAATAAAATACATTAGATATAAAGTGTACAATAAATGTAATGCTCTTGAATTATCCTCCCCACTCCCAGTTCTGGAAAAGTTGCTTTCCATGAAATTGGTCCCTGGTACTACAAAGAGTGGGGATATAAACAGTTTAATCTTTAATCCAATTTATTTTAAATTAGATCATGCTATTTAAAATATAGGTGAATAATCTTTGCTGGTGAGAACCAAGGAACCTACATGTAAATTCAAGTGGGTAGAGGAACACTGGAGAAAAATCTAGACGAGCATAAAATGAGGAAACACAGAAGAGATAGCATTACATGAGTGTGTTACAAACTTCTCAGCCAGAAGGATGCTTTTCTAGTACAGACCAGAAAATTATCAGAGCAGCAACACATCTTAGTGTTAGGGATATTAGTCTCAAAGTATCTACAGAAACCTTCATTCCTCTGAAGATAAAACACTGACAATTTCTTGACCAGCCTTGCTGATAATTTCATTTCCCAGAAGGCAGAGTAAGTAGTAAGGGGAACTCTACTCTGGACCCAATTCTGACAGAAACTAGTAGGTAAAAGTGGAAAAGATTGGGACCTTGGGAAAAAGCAGCCAGCGCTCTTGGTGTTTGATGTAAGCAGTGTTCTGCATATACAAACACAAATGATTCTAATGAGCAAGAAAATGAGGAGGAAACTAGAGAAACCAGTGTGCTGCACAGGGACCTACTGTCAGGCTCTGAATTTCAAACAGCATGGGCAAAAGTGGTAAAAAGGGACATGAAATTAAGCACAGAGAGAGAGTAGCATAGACCCATAAAAATAACATCAGCAACACTAAAGCACAAAGTAAGCTGGGGCTTGTGAAAAAGGCTAAAGAGAACCGAAAATTATCTCCTTAGCATGAAAGAGGTATAATATTCATACAGGAGCAGGCCTGTTTTCTAAAGCTGAAAAAGTAAAAATCATTCATGAGCTAGAGAAAGCAAAATGTCTTTACTCCCTTGTGCTTCTTCCCTGCTGGTTCATTCATATCTCTGCTGTGTGTCACCTCTTCAGAAAGGACCCAGACTACGCTTCCTAAAACAATTCCCTCTAACATTCTCTAACCCTTAAAATTTTCATTCCTCTAATCACTGGCTGCCATTATTTTACGTATTTCAGCTACTTCTTTCTCCTGTATTAGGATATAAGCTCTATGAGTGCAAAGACTTTGACTTGTTCAGTACAGTGTATCCAGGCTTTATATGAACCAAGCCCTATTCAATAAATATTTTTTTGAATGAATAAAATCTGACCACTAGACACTGGCTAAAACTGGAAAAACACAATAAGTAAAGGGATTATAACACAGGCAACATTTATTGAGTGCTTAAAAGGTATCGTGCACTCAGTATTTAGATACATTCACCCATTTAATCATCATAGCAATTCTATAAAGCATGCATTATATCAGGTTGAATAATCTGATACAACTAGAGAAGTATTGAGCCAGGATTTGAGGCAAAATATCAATAGTTAAGACGATAGTTTAAGTGTCTCACCTGTATGCTCTACTGGGAGACCCTAACTAGTCTAGCTCATCATATGCCTCTTGGCCTCTATGAATTTTTACCAGAGACTTCTAAATGAGATGGCTATTTAGTTAATTACCTTTGAGAAAATACAGTAGAGGGGATAAGCAGAATGCTTTATATTCAAAAATGGCAGAGTCTGCCAACTTCAGATCCATGCAACTGATGTTTCATGGGGGAGAATTGCCTAGATCATACTTAGACAATTTTGTGAGCATTTTGAAAAAGTGGTTATTAGGAAAAAGTGTAAATTCAGCAAGAATAAGCTATTCAGCCCAATTTTATATGTTCTGTTTTATAAAGTTAATAGACTAGCATATCAATGTACTAGATATCTGGTAATATTATATGTTTTCATATCTGGCTGAATGATTTCACCCAATGCAGTTTTAATGAATCTATGTCACTCTGGAGGAGGGTTTGTCCAGAGATATACCACTGGCCTCTGTCTCTGGCCTTGTCTGATGAGAACATATTTATCAATGACTGAGGTAAAACTCTAAGACATTTCTATCAAAAATCAGTTTCATGAGATAAGGAAGGTGAATAAATACACTGGATTAGAAGATTAAGGAAGTTCTTAACAACTAGAAGATGAACAAAACCTAACAATGTGCAACTTGGTTGGGATAATTGTGAAGTCCTGTCGTGGGACCAAAACACCAATTGCCTAAACTTGATCTGAGGAATATGTGACTTAAGTGAAGTGAAATCGCTCAGTCGTGTCCAACTCTTGGCAACCCCAAGAACTGTAGTCTACTAGGCTCCTTGGTCCATGGGATTTTCCAGGCATGAATACTGGAGTGGGTTGCCATTTCCTTCTCCAGGGCATCTTCCCAACCCAGGGATTGAACCCAGGTCGAAGGCAGACACTTTACCATCTGAGCTACCAGGGAAGCCCATGTGACTTAGTACTCAGGGGAAACAGAGGAACTTCTTTGGCAATGAATCAATGGTTTAATATGATTACAAGGACAAGGAGGAGGGAGAGGAAAAGGAGGAAAGGAAGAAGAATAAAGAGAGAAGAAAAAGATGAAAAAGAGCAAATTTGGCTACATTAATTTATGATCTGCATAGTATAATGGAGGACATAATCTGACTAATTTCAAGCTGTTCAGATTACCATGCTCAATTCTGAGAGCAAGATTTTCAGGAAGATATGAATGAAAAGATGAGACAACTTCTAGCAGTCTGTGTGGCAAAGGGACTTCCCTGATAGCTCAGTTGGTAAAGAATCTGCCTGCAGTTCAGGAGACCGCGGTTCAATTCTTGGGTCAGGAAGACCCCCTGTAGAAGGAGTAGGCTACCCACTCCAGTATTCTAGCCTGAAGAATTCCAAGGACTGCATAGTCCATGGGGTCACCAAGAGTGCAACACAACTGAGCAATTTTCACTTTCATAGGAAAAATGTTAGAAGAACTGAAGAACTTTTATACTGAAAGTTGTTATACTTGATAGCTACATCAGAATACTATAAAGAAAATAATAATAATTTGAATCATTATTCATCATTTTTTATTCACTAGGCATGGAGCTAATCATTTCACATTAATTAATGCTACCTATAATCCAAATAATGGGTTCAGGTTATAGATTAGAAAACAGAAACTGAGAAAGATTGAGTAACATATCCAAGGTCATAAATGCTAGTGAATGATAATGCTTCAATTTGCACCCGTCTATCTCCAGTATTGTCCACTTATCCTCTATAACAGGTTCCTTCCAATAGATGGAAACTAAAATAAATTATGTATGTGTGTATATGTTCACATATGATAAAATTATGTAAAATAAGTGAAATAACAGAGAATCAAAACTATTTACAGTATAGAAAAACTAGAAATAGATATATCAAAATTTTTAACATGATTGTTTTCAGTACTGGCAATTCCTTCCAATAGATGGAAACTAAAATAAATTATGTATGTGTGTATATGTTCACATATGATAAAATTATGTAAAATAAGTGAAATAACAGAGAATCAAAACTATTTACAGTATAGAAAAACTAGAAATAGATATATCAAAATTTTTAACATGATTGTTTTCAGTACTGGCAAGATAGCTAATTCCTTCTTTCGATTTTCCAGATCTTCTTTACTAAACCTATCCTAGTTTTATAAAAATATCACCTGCATTTTTTTAATTAAAAAAGTATTGAGAGAAGGTTTAGCTTTATTCTGAATGGCCCAAAGAGACAAAATTAAAAAGCTGCAAGATATAATGAGGCCTATTTCAAAATAAAAACAGAACCTCTTTTAGTCAGACTTTTTCAAAGATATAGCTTGATAGATAAAATACTGATTTTCCTATCTGTGGAGATGCTAACCCAAGTCTGAAAGGACTAAAATGTTATTGTTCTGTGTGGTTAAGATGATAATCTGAAGAATCCATAATGTTAGACACATAGTTCAGTTCAGTTTAGTCACTCAGTTGTGTCCAACTATTTGTGACCCCATGGACTGCAGCATGCCAGGCTTTCCTGTCCATCACCAACTCCCAGAGTGTACTCAAATTCATGTCTATTGCATCGGTGATGCCATCCAACCATCTCATTCTCTATAGTCCCCTTTGCCTGCCCTCAGTCTTTCCCAGAATCAGGGTCTTTTCCAATACGTCAGTACTTTGCACCAGGTGGCCAAGTATTGGAGTTTCAGCTTCAGCATCATTCCTTCTAGTGAATATTCAGGGCTGATTTCCTTTAGGATGAACTGCTTGGATCTCTTTGCAGTCCAAGGGACTCTCAAGAGTCTTCTCCAACACCACAGTTCAAAAGCATCAATTCTTCAGCACTCAGCTTTCTTTATAGTCCAACTCTCACATCCGTACATGACTACTGGAAAAACCATAGCCTTGACTAGACAGACCTTTGTTGGTAAAGTAATGTCTCTGCTTTTTAATATGTTGTCTATGTTGGTCATAGTTTTTCTTCCAAGGAGCAAGTGTCTTTTAATTTCATGGCTGCTGTCATCACCATTTGTGGTGATTTTGCAGACCCCCAAAATAAAATCTCTTACTGTTTCCATTGTTTCCCCATCTATTTGCCATGAAGTGATGGGACCAGATGCCATGATGTTCGTTTTCTGAATGTTGAGCTTTAAGCCAACTTTTTCACTCTCCTCTTTCACTTTCCACAAGAGGCTCCTTAGTTCTTCTTTGCTTTATGCAATAAGGGTGGTGTCATTTGCATATCTGAGGTTATTGATATTTCTCCCAGCAATCTTGATTCCAGCTTGTGCTTCAGCCAGCGCAGCATTGCGTATGATGTACTCTGCATATAAGTTAAATAAGCAAGGTGACAATATACAGCCTTGATGTACTCCTTTCCCGATTTGGAACCAGTCTGTTGTTCCGTGTCCAGTTATAACTGTTGCTTCTTGACCTGCATACAGATTTCTCAGGAGACAGGTCAGGTGGTCTGGTATTACTATCTCTTGAAGAATTTTCCAGTTTGTTGTGATTCACACAGTCAAAGGCTTTGACATAGTCAATAAAGCAGAAGTAGATGTTTTTCTGGAACTCTCTGTTTTTTTTCATGATCCAGCAGATGTTAGCAATTTGATCTCTGGTTCCTCTGCCTTTTCTAAAACCAGCTTGAACATCTGGAAGTTAACGGTTCACGTATTGTTGAAGCCTGGCTTGGAGAATTTTGAGCATTATTTTGCTAGTGTGTAAGATGAGTGCAAATGTTCAGTAGCCTGAACATTCTTTGGCATTGCCTTTCTTAGGGATTGGAATGAAAACTGACCTTTTCCAATCCTGTGGCCACTGCTGGGTTTCCAGATTTGCTGGCTCTTTGAGTGCAGTACCTTCACAACATCATCTTTTAGAATTTGAAATTTAAAAAAAAAAATTTGAAATAGCTCGACTTGAATTCCATCACCTCCACTAGCTTTGTTCATAGTGATGCTTCCTAAGGTCCACTTGTCTTCTCATTCTAGGATGTCTTGCTCTAGTCCAGCGATCACACCATCATGGGTATCTGGGTCATGAAGATCTTTTTTGTATAATTCTTCTGTGTATACTCACCACCTCTTCTTAATATCTTCTGCTTCTGTTAGGTCCATACCATTTTTGTTTTTTATTGTGCTCTTCTTCACATGAAATGTTCCCTTGGTATCTCTAATTTTCTTGAAGGGAAAATTAGACTTTCCCATTCTATTTTTCCCTCTATTTCTTTGCATTGATCACTGAGGAAGGCTTTCTTATCTTTCCTTGCTATTCGTTGGAACTCTACATTCAAATGGTTATATCTTTCCTTTTCTCCTTTGCCTTTAGCTTCTCTTTTTTTTCTCAGCTATTTGTAAGCCCTCCTCAGACAGCCATTTTGCCTTTTCATGGGGGGGAGGAATGGTCTTGATCCCTTCCTGCTGTACAATGTCACAAACCTCCATCCATAGTTTTTCATGCACTCTGTCATCAGATCTGACCCTTTGAACCTATTTGTACTTACACTGTATAATCGTAAGGGATTTGATTTAGATCATACTTGAATGGTCTAGTGGTTTTCCCTACTTTGTTCAGTTTAAGTAAGTCTGAATTTGGCAATAAAGAGTTCATGATCTCAGCCACAGTCAGCTCCTGGTCTTGTTTTTGCTGACTGTATAGAGCTTCTACCTCTTTGACTGCAAAGAATATAATCAATCTGATTTTGGTATTGACCATCTGGTGATGTCCATGGGTACAGTTAGATACATAAACTAGGAAAAAAATAAGTCAAGGATTAGGTAGTTGGTTAATATATCACTTCATACTGAGGTCTTTAAGTCTGCTTAAATGGTCTAATTTTATAAATACTTTTAATAAAATATTTGTGTAATGAACACACGAATTATACATTTAGGACAGGAAAAGTAGACCATGGATAATATTATCTTTTGTACTAAGCTTTTTGCAAAGTATACACAGGTTGCAAAGACTCTCCTGAAAAAGGTCATGCTCATTTGTTTGTTCAAGTTCCAAGGTACTCCTGGCTGTTGACATCTGAACAGAAAATAAGTGGTTCCTCTAGGAAGTTTGGTTTGGGCATGATCTCTTCTCATACAGTTTACCTCACTGACTCCATTCCAGGCTCCTGTAAGTATCCCTCTTTCTTTCTTTCTTTCTTTTTTTTTTTTTTAAAGACGTTCAAAATCTACTAATAAAAATGAAAATAAATGAAATAATTTAAAATATGCTAAAGTCATTTAAAAAATCTAATTGTAAAAAAAATCTTATAGAAACACAGAGAAGCTTTTGAGAGAATTGGAAAACTTTTCTAGTGGTGATAAAACCAAAAGTTGAAACCTAAACATATACTTTTTTCTTAAAAACTTTTATTGACTTCTTACACTAAAATGAATTTAAAACTGCATGTCTATTCAGCAGGAAAAGTGACACAAAGAATGTTTTTGTCACAATTAGGCTAGAGAAAGGCTTCATAGATTTATATTTTGTCTAAGAACTCAGGCACAAAATTATTTTCTCATTCTCAAATTTGTCTGATGTTTAGATAACAAATCAGAAAAATAAATCATATGTGAAGTGTTATCACTTCATGGGAAATAGATGGGGAAACAGTGTCAGACTTTATTTTTGGGGGCTCCAAAATCACTGCATATGGTGACTGCAGCCATGAAATTAAAAGACACTTACTCTTGAAAGAAAAGTTACGACCTAGCATATGCATATTGAAAAGCAGAGACGTTACTTTGCCAACAAAGGTCCATCTAGTCAAGGCTATGGTTTTTCCAGTAGTCATGTATGGATGTGAGAGTTGGACTGTGAAGAAGGCTGAGCACTGAAGAATTAATGCTTTTGGACTGTGGTGTTGGAGAAGACTCTTCGGAGTCCCTTGGACTGCAAGGAGATCCAACAAGTCCATTCTGAAGGAGACCAGCCCTGGGTGTTCTTTGGAAGGAACGATGCTGAAGCTGAAACTCCAGTACTTTGGCCACCTCATGCAAAGAGCTGACTCATTGGAAAAGACTGTGATGCTGGGAGTGATTGGGGGCAGGAGGAGAAGGGGATGATAGAGGATGAGATGGCTGGATGACATCAAAACGATGGACATGAGTTTGAGTGAACTCCGGGGGATGGTGATGGACAGGGAGGCCTGGTGTACTGTGATTTATGAGGTTGCAAAGAGTCGGGCACGACTGAGTGACTGAACTGAACTAAACCGAAGTGTTGAAATAAATAACAAAAGGGAATAAGGAAGGACATGAAAGTTACCAAACTGAAGATAAACAAAACTATTGTAAAAAGCTTTCAGTTCAGTTCAGTCACTCAGTCATGTTTGTCTCTTTGTGATCCTGTGGGCTGCAGCACATCAGGCTTCCCTGTACATCACAAACTCTTGGAGCTTGCTTAAACTCATGTCCATCGAATCAGTGATGCCATCTAAACATTTCATCCTCTATCATCCACTTCTTCTCCTGCCTTCAAACTTTCCCAAAATCAGAGTCTTTTCCAGTGAGTCAGTTCTTCACATCAGCTGGCGAAAATATTGGAGCTTCAGCTGCAGCATCATTTCTTCCAATGAATATTCAGCACTGATTTCCTTTAGGATGGACTGGTTGAATCTCCTTGCAGCCCAAGGGACTCTCAAGAGTATTCTCCAACATGAGTTCAAAAGCATCAGTTATTCAGCACTCAGCTTTCTTTACATGACTACTGGAAAAACCATAGCTTTGACTAGATGGACCTTTGTTAGCAAAGTATTGTCTCTGTTTTTAGTATGCTGTCTAGGTTGGTCATAGTTTTTCTTCCAAAGAGCAAGTGTCTTTTAATTTTACAGGTGCAATCACCACCTAGAGTAATTTTGGAGCCCAATAAAATAAATTCTGTCACTGTTTCCATTGTTTCACCATCTATTTGCCATGAAGTAATGGGACTGGATGCCATGATCTTACTTTTCTGAATGTTGAATTTTAAGCCAACTTTTTCACTCTTCTCTTTAGTTCTTCTTCTCTTTCTGCCATAAGTGTGGTGTCATCTGCATATCTGAAGTTATTGATATTTCTTTCAGCAATCTTGATTCCAGCTTGTGCTTTATCCAGCCCAGCATTTTGCATGATGTCCTCTGCATATAAGTTAAATAAGCAAAGTGACAATATATACCTTGACATACTCCTTTCCAAATCTGGAACCAGTCTGTTTTTTCATGTCCAGTTCTAATTGTTGATTCTTGACCTATATACAAATTTAGCAGGAGGCCAATAAAGTGGTCTTGTTTTCACATCTCTTTAAGAATTTTACACAATTTGTTGTGACCTACACATTCAAAGGCTTTGGCATGATTGATAAAGCATAAATAGATGTTTTCCTGGAATTCTTTTGCTTTTTCTATGATCCAGCAAATCTTATCAATTTGATCTCTGGTTCCTCCGCTTTTTCTAAATCCAGCTTGAACATCTCAGAGTTAATGGTTCACATACTGTTGAAGCTTGGCTTGGAGAATTCTAAGTATTGCTCTGTTAGTATGTGAGATGAGTGCAGTTGTGTGGTACTTTGAACATTCTTTGGCATTGCCCTTCTTTGGGATTGGTTGAAAACTGATCTTTTCCAGTCCTGAGGTCACTGCTGAGTTTTCCAAATTTGCTGGATAATGAGTGCAGCACTTCAAAGCATCATCTTTTAGAATTTGAAATAGGTCAGCTGGAATTCCATCACCTTCACTAGCTTTTTTTTGTAGTGATGCTTCCTAAGACCTACTTGATTTCACATTCCAGGATATCTGGCTCTAAATAAGTGATCACACCATCGTGGTTATCTGGGTCATGAAGTTGGTTTTTTTTTTTTTTTTGTATAGTTCTTCTGTGTATTATTTTTACCTCTTAATATCTCCTGCTTCTATTATGTACATACCATTTCTTTCTGGTGCCGACCTTGCATGAAATGTTCCCTTCAAATCTCTAATTTTCTTGATCTCTAGTCTTTTCCATTCTATTGTTTTCCTCTATTTGTTTGCATTGATCACTGAGGAAGGCTTTCTTATCTCTCCTTGCTGTTCTTTGGAGCTCTGCATTCAAATGGGTATATCTTTCCTTTTCTCCTATAGCTTTGGCTTCTCTTTTCTCAGCTATTTGTAAGGCCTCCTCAGACAACCATTTTGCCTTTTTGCATGTCTTTTTCTTGAGGATGGTCTTGACCATGACTCCTGTACAATGTCATGAACCTCCATCCATAGTTCTTCAGGCACTCTGTCTATCAGATTTAATCCCTTGAATCTATTTCTCACTTCTACTGTATAATTATTAAGTATTTGATTTAGGTCATACCTGAATGGTCCAGTGGTTTTCCCTACTTTCTTCAATTTAAGTCTGAATTTGGCAATAAGGAGTTCATGATCTGAGCCACAGTCAGCTCCCAGTATTGTTTTTGCTGACTGTATAGAGCTTCTCCATCTTTGGCTACAAAGAATATAATCAATATGACTTTGGTATTGACCATCTGGTGATGTCCATTTTAGAGTCTTCTCTTGTGCTGTTGGAAGAGGGTGTTTGCTATGATCAGTGTATTCTCTTGGCAAAATTCTATTAGCCTTTGCCCTGTTTCATTTTGTACTCCAAGGCCAAATTTGCCTGTTACTCCAGGTATTTCTTGACTTCTTACTTTTGTATTCCAGTCATCTATAATGAAAAGGACATTTTTGGGGGGTGTTAGCTCCGGCAGGTCTTGTAGGTCTTATTACAACCATTCAATTTCAGCTTCTTCAGCATTACTGGTTGGGAGAAAGCTAAGGTGGTGGAGTAGAAGAATGTGCACTTATTCTGTCCTGCAAGTACTCCAAATTGACATCTTGAGGCTGAACAGCCATCAACAGGAGAATGTTGGATCCCACCATAAAAAGATACCTCCCATCCAAGGGCAAATAAGAAGCCTTAGCAAAATGGTAGGAGAGATGAGATTGCATTTAGAATCAAACCCCATACCCATCAGAGGTGCTCAGAGGACTCAAACAAAACCTTGTGTGCCTCAGGACCAAGAGACTCCACAGAGACTGAACCAGAACTGTGTTTGAGCCCCCTGCAGAGGTATAGGTCAGCAGTGGCCTACTGCAGAGGCAGGGGCTCTGGGTGCAGCTACCTGGGTCATGCTCTTGGAGGAAGTAGCCATTAACCATAGAGCCGCTGAGCAGAGGACCCACAAAATGCAGAACAATTATATTTGTACCATTAAGAAAGTTCTAGGACCCACAACAGATTCCCAGCCTGGTGATCTGCCAAAGGTACTGAGAACCCCCAGAGAATTTGTCTTTGGCAGACACTGGGAATTGACTATGGAACTTACACAGGAATGGGAAAACAGACTCTAGGAGGGCACAAACAAAACCTTGTGTGTACTGGGATGCAAGAGAAAGGAGCAGTGACCCCACAAAAGACTGACCCAGACTTGCCTGTAAGTGTCCAGGAGCCCAAAATGCAGTAATTGGGTGCAATCTCAAAAAAGTTTTAAAAGGGGAAAACATTTCTTCTCAAGAGCAAAGAATTTCTAAAATGAGGATAGGGCTAAGCAAGATGAGGTTAATAAATATAAAATAAATTGTTTTTGTACAGTTGCTCAGTTGTATCTGACTCTTTGAGACCCCATGGACTGCAGGACGCCAGGCTTCCCTGTCCTTCACTATCTCTTGGAGCTTGCTCAAACATATGACCATTGAGTCGGTGATGCCATCCAAACATCTTGTCGTCTGTCATCCCTTCTATTCTTGCCTTGAATCTTTCTCAGCATGAATCTTTCCCAATGAGTCAGTGTTTCACATCAGGTTGCCAAAATATTGGAATTTCAGCTTCAGCATCAGTCCTTCCAATGAATATTTAGGACTAATTTTCTTTAGGATGAACTGGTTGGATTTCCTTGTCACTATCTCTTGGAGCTTGCTCAAACATATGACCATTGAGTCGGTGATGCCATCCAAACATCTTGTCGTCTGTCATCCCTTCTATTCTTGCCTTGAATCTTTCTCAGCATGAATCTTTCCCAATGAGTCAGTGTTTCACATCAGGTTGCCAAAATATTGGAATTTCAGCTTCAGCATCAGTCCTTCCAATGAATATTTAGGACTAATTTTCTTTAGGATGAACTGGTTGGATCTCCTTGTAGTCCAAGATATGCTCGAGTCTTCTCCAACACCATAGTTCAAAAGCATCAATTCTTTGTTGCTCAGATTTCTTTATGGTCCAACTCTCACATCCATACATGATTACCGGTAAAGCCATAGCTTTGACTAGATGGACTTTTGTTGTAATGTGTCTGCTTTTTAATACACTCTCTAGGTTGGTCATAGATTTTCTTCCAAGGAGCAAATGTTTTTTAATTTTATGGCTGCAGTCACCATCTCAAGTAATGTTGGAGCCCCACAAATAAATTCTGTCACTGTTTCCTTTGTTTCCCCATCTATTTGCCATAAAATAATGGGACCAGATGCCATGATCTTAGTTTTCTGAATGTTGAGTTTTATGCTAGTTTTTTATTCTCCTCTTTCACTTTCATCAAGAGGCTCTTTAGTTCTTCACTTTCTGCCATAAGAATGGTATCATCTGCAAAACTGACATTATTGATATTCCTCCTGTCAGTCTTGATTCCAGTTTGTGTTTCATCAAGCCCAAGATTTCACATGATGTACTCTGCAGAGAAGTTAAATAAGCAGGATGACAATATACAACCTTGAAGTATTCCTTTCCCACTTTTGAACCAATGCATTGTTTCATGTCCAATTCTAACTATTGCTTCTTGACCTGCATACAGGTTTCTCAGGAGGCTGGTAAGGGGGTCTGATATTCCCATCTCTTTAAGAATTTTCCACCGTTTGTTGTTATCCATACAGCAAAAGACTTTAGCGTAGTCAATGAAGCAGAAGTCAATGTTTTTTCTGAAATTCTCTTCTTTATTCTATGATTCATTGGATATTGGCAACTTGATCTGATTTTTTCTTCCTTTTATGAATATAGCTTGCATATCTGGAATTTCTCAGTTAACATACTGTTGAAGCCTAACTTGGAGAATTTTGAGCATTACTTCACTAGTATATGAAATGAGTGCAATTGAGAGTAGTTTGAACATTCTATGGCATTGTCTTTCTTTGGGATTGGTGAAAAGTGACCTTTTCCAGTATGTGACCACTGCTGAGTTTTCCAAATTTGCTGGTGTATTGAATGGAACACTTTCACAGCATCATCTTTTAGGACTTGAAATAGCTCAACCGGAATTCCATCACCTCCTCTAGCTTTGTTTGTAGTGAAGCTTCCCTCTTGCCTTCACAGTCCAAGATGTCTGACTCTAGGTGAGTGATTACACCATTGAGGTTATCTGGGTCATTAAGATTTTTTTAAAAAATAGTTCTTCTGTGTATTCTTGTCAACGCTTATTAATATCTTCTGCTTCTGTTAGGTCCATACCATTTCTGTCCTTTATTGTGCCCATCTTTGCATGAAATGTTCACTTGGTGTCTCTAATTTTATTGAAGAGATGTCTAGTCTTTCCAACTCTATTGTTTCCTCTAATTCTTTGTATTGATCACTTAGGAAGTTATTCTTATCTCTCCCTGCTATGCTTTGCAACTCAGCATTCAGATGGGTGTATTTTTCTGTTTCTCTTTTGCCTTTCATTTCTCTTCTTTTCTCAGCTATTTCTAAGGCCTCCTCAGACAACCATTTTGCCTTTTTCCATTTTTTAAAAAATTCCATTGGTTCAAGATATCAAAGATCTAAATTGATTTATCTAGAACATTCATAGAGTACATCATGAGAAACAGTGGGCTAGAATAAGCACAAGCTGAAATCAAGATTGCTAGAAGAAATATCAATAATCTCAGGTATGCAGATGACACCACCTTATGGCAGAAAGTGAAGAGGAACTAAAAATCCTCTTGATGAAAGTAAAAGAGGAGAGTGAAAAAGTGGGCTTAAAGCTCAACATTCAGAAAATGAATATCATGGCATCTGATCCCATGACTTCATGGAAAATAGATGGGGAAACACTGGAAACAGTATCAGACTTCATTTTGGGGGGCTCCCAAATCACTGCAGATTGTGACTGCAACCATGAAATTAAAAGACGCTTACTCCCTGGAAGGAAAGTTATGACCAACCTAGATAGCATATTGAAAAGCAGAGATATCACTTTGCCAACAAAGGTCCATCTAGTCAAGGCTAAAGTTTTTCCAGTAGTCATGTATGGATGTGAGAGTTGGACTGTGAAGAAAGCTGAGCGCTGGAGAATTGATGCTTTTGAACTGTGGTGTTGGAGAAGACTCTTGAGAGTCCCTTGGACTACAAGGAGATCCAATCAGTCCATCCTAAAGGAGATCAGTCCTGGGTGTTCTTTGGAAGGAATGATGCTAAAGCTAAAACTCCAATACTTTGGCCACCTCATGCGAAGAGTTGACTCATTGGAAAAGACTCTGTTGCTGGGAGGGATTGGGGGCAGGAGGAGAAGGGGACAACAGAGGGTGAGATGGCTGGATGGCATCACCAACTTGATGGACTTGTGTTTGAAAGAACTTCAGGAGTTGGTGATGGACAGGAGGCCTGGCGTGCTGCGATTCATGGGGTCGCAAAGAGTCGGACACAACTGAGTGACTGAACTGAACTGAGAATATTCATACATTATAAACAGTACATGCCAACTTTGTCTTTCTAGTCTTATGAACACTATTGTGTGCTTGATCCAAAAGCATTTGTTTTGTTATTTTGCTCTTTTGAAATCAGTCTCCCTATGCTGCAGTACTACTCATTTAAATGACATTTTCTAAAACATTTCATGTGATGCGATCACAACTTTCAACATAGAAGTTTAAGTACTGCCTTTTTATTTCTATTATCTTTGATAATTGTATTTTATAGTTTGCTGAGTACTTTGATTTATATTTTCTTATTTAGCTTCTAAAATACCTGAAATTTGTTAGAGCAATTTCAGAAAAAGCAATGATACATTTACTACATTACACTCCCCCTTGTATAGACTATACAAGCAGCCTTTGACACTGGAAATTTAATTATACTATTATTTACAACTATGTTATCCCTAACCACATTTATTATTTAACTACCATATGTTTGGGGCTTCCTTGGTGACTCGGTGGTAAAGAATCTGCCTTCCACTGCAGAAAACCCAGGTTTGATCCCTGTGTCAGGAAGATCCCCTGGAAAAGGAAATGGCAACCCACTCCAGTATTTTTGCCTGGGAAATCTCATGGGCAGAAAGGCCTTGTGAGCGACAGTCCATGGGGTCTCAAAAGAATTGGACGTGACTTAGTAGCTAAACAACCACATGTTTATTAACTTTTTTCTGTCATTCTATATCATATAGTTCATATAACTCCATAGTGTAATGCTAAGG
>SJYC01060792.1:0-15194 GCA_006408675.1 Madoqua kirkii | reverse complement strand
GTTTCTGCAGTTTATAAGCTCTCAAAGCCTCATTTCTCTCATCTGTAGAACAAGGAAAATAATATTACCTTTTTCATAAGTGAATATTATAAATGGAATATTTCATGTAAAACGCATAATATAGTACTTAGCACATTGTCCAGACTCAGTAGTCAAGTAGTCAGCAGTTATATAGACATTATTGATTATGCTTGCAGTTATAATATAATCAGTTGCAGTTATAATATAATCAGCTTAAATATGTTTCCATTCCTTTTTCCTTCAAGATACCAAGATATTTTATCCCTCTTTCCTGTTATCTGTAAGCAAATATCTGACAAAGGCGATGGCACCCCACTCCAGTACTCTTGCCTGGAAAATCCCATGGACAGAGGAGGCTGATGGACTGCAGTCCATGAGGTCGCAAAGAGTTGGACACGACTGAGTGATTTCCCTTTCACTTTTCACTTTCATGCATTGGAGAAGGAAATGGCAACTCACTGCAGTGTTCTTGCCTGGAGAATCTCAGGGATGGGGGCGCGTGGTGGGCTGCCATCTATGGGGTCGCACAGAGTTGGATATGACTAAAGTGACTTACTAGTAGTAGTTAGTTAAGGCAAGATATACTCATAGAGTTTGAAGTGCTTTACCTAGGAAGAGATGGAGCAGTTCACTCCCCTCAAGAACACACTTCCACATCCTTCCTTGTCTTCAACTGCCTACTGTCCACTTGCCTGCTGAGAACAGTGACAATCTTGTCTAGGTAATAGGTGCTATCTCATTTCAGCGAAAGGTTGTTCAGTATCAGCTTACTCTTTCCTGCTGCTGGACCTATTGCTTGCATCCACATCTCTTATTTTTCCACATACTTTTAAAAAATCACTTCAGCCATTTATCCTTGCTAATGTATTCATTCCTCTGACTCACTTTGGAGTTTTCTTATTGTCCTCCAAGCAATGAACCTCAACTCTGTCTAGGCTAACCTAAAATTTATCAGTATATATATATATACACACATACACACACACTTTTTATGTTGTGTGTGTGTGCTTTTTAAAATAAGTGTCAAAATACTTAAGAAGCTTCCCTACATTCATAGAATTTTGATGTAGGAAAAACTAAGGATCTAAGGGCAGGATTGAGGTCTATTTCTTGGTGGTCTAACACTATTTCTCTGTACATGCACCATGATGCATTCATTTCCCATGTAGCTTTTAGCCCATTGGGCTTATAAGAAATTTTGAATTATGATAACTTAATATGAATAGAAATTATAATCATAGACTTTAATGCAGGGGTTGTGTTTACAGGTTATACAGTTCATATTTTCTGTTAAGGCAGGAACTGCATCTGACAGAAGACAGTTCTAACTTTTATTTACAGCCTACAAAAAGAACTCCCCCCACCCTGCAAAACACACACATCAGTATGTACATTGGGAACAATTTCTATTCTTAGACAAAAATATTTCCTTACTTTAAATTGCTCCATTTTTCTTATACATCTGTTATGAGCTTAATTTACTTATATATGGCTAATTTATTAATACACATGAAATAGTTTCAAATTGTCTTTCTAGCTCTCTTTCTACCTGTATATTCAAATTAGGTAAGAGACACAGAAAAGATTCCAAATCTATGTAGACAGGTGATGACAGATAGATTAAAAATGTACACTAAGCAAACAAGACTCCAAAACACTAGAAGAGGATGAAGGAATTCAAATTTTAACCACATTTGAATCAAAAATCTCATAATCTACTTTTGCCTCAGCTTCTTTGCAATATCTAAACAGCTATTTCCCACCTGAAAAAATGTATCAACTTGAAGTATCCTGAGCTGGAACAAATTACAGTTTGGTTTCTGCCATGAAATATTTGGAGAAATGTTTTCTATAGGATTGTACTATTTACTTTATTTGCTGAAAAGCAATAGGCTATGTTTATGTAGTGAAAGTGAAAGTCACTAAGTCATGTCCAACTCTTTGTGACCCCATGGGCTAGTCTATGGAATTCTCCAGGCCAGAATACTGGAGTGGGTAGCCTTTCCTTTCTCTAGGGAATCTTCCCAACTCAGGGATTGAACCCAGGTCCTCCATATTGCAGGCGGATTCTTTACCAGCTGAGCCATCCGGGTAGCCCAAGAATACTGGAGTGTGTACCCTATCCCTTCTCTAGTGGATCTTCCCGACCCGGGAATTGAACTGGAGTCTCCTGCATGGCATGCGGATTCTTTTCCAGCTGAGCTACCAGGGAACCTTGGTGTTTATGTATTTTCCCACAATTTGTAAGACATATGACTATCTTTATTATTCCTGAACACAATGTGTTATAGTACTTCTATTTATCATTATTATGACTGTAAATATGTTTTGGTTATTATATAGTTACCTCAAAAATGTTGAGGCATCTCAGACATTCATAACAGGCCAAGCTTCAAATTAAAAGTATAAAAAAGAATAATGAAATAAAACATATGTTTTATCATTTTAAATCAAACCAGAGAATACCAACGGCCTGCTATTCTAAAACTTAAAGAATCCCAAGTATATCTTATAAAATGGGCTTAACTTTTACTTTCTGATGCTGATATTGTATGAATTATTAAGGGAACGCCATAGAAGTGAAGATAGCTCCTATATCCAAAGAACACACTAGTTTAACTGTTGAGATATTACTCAATATGCTATATTATTTCCATAGCATATCTAAAGTTTTAAGCTTCACACAACTGCAGCAAAGAGGTGAGGTGAGAAGAAGGATACTGGTGAATAAGCTGACATCTTGTCCACACTAAGCCAGGAAAATCATTTAAAATACAATGAGCTTCCTTGTTACAATGATATCTTCTCTAAATAATGGAAGAGAGGATTTGATGTATTTCAGTTATAAACATTTTACTTACTTCTTTATTCAGAAATCTCAGCAGGATCATATTAATTCAGAATGAAACATTTTCATCAATACTTGTAACACTGAACAGAGTGAAGATGTGATACAATACATAGTTAAAGAAAAGATTTTCCATGCCACCATTGCTTCCTACAAAATAATTTTGGTTCTTTTCCAATTGTGTCCTTTGCTGAACATATTTCATATTCATAAATAGAAACTGTTGTCCTCTCTTACCCTGAGACTGTTCATTCATTACCTAATCAAAACTCTCTGTTCTTTATTCTATATACTTCTTTCTATTTATCAATACAGTTTGTTCTTACTCTCTGGTGGATCAAATAAGACTCATTCTTGTGAAAATATGTACACTATTGAAACTTCATTTGCAAAATAGTCAAGCAATATTAATTTTCATTTCATCTCATTTACATGATTCAATCAATTGCAGAGACACAATTTCATAAAATTTTGAATTTCAAATTATCTATATTTTAATATTTAATTATAAAATTAGTATATTATTATACTAAAAATAAAACACACAATTCACCTAACAATAAAAGCTTAGTTTATGTCCTTCCATGTCTTTCTTTTAATCACACAAACATAGTCACACCATATATACTTATGTGGGAAGTTTGTTTGTGGACTTTTTCCAAACTCAAATTATACAACAAATATTTCTGAATACTCCCTTTTACTGTATCATGTTTTTTAATGAGTATCCTTACAAATTAGTAGATAAAGATATAATGCAATATTTTCTATTTTCTTTTGCAAATAAACAGGTATGGTGGTAGTTTAGTTGCTAAGCAATATCTGACTCTTGCTATTCTGTGGACTGTAACCCACCAGGCTCCTCTGTCCATGGGATTTCCAGGGCAAGAATACTAGAGTGAGTTGTCATTTTCTTCTCCAATGAATAGGCATATATAGGATTTTTTTGCATAAATAAATAATATAGTTGATTGATTAGTTTTTTGTTTTCGCTGTTTTCTTGTTTTACTTTCTAAAATGGCTTCCCTGCTTCTCTCCTTCTTGATCTTCATTCTTCTTAATTATCTGAATTAACAAAGAGTTATATTCTTTAGTATTTTTAAACACAGATGTATCTATGTGTGCATATGTGCTCAGCCTGCCAGTCTCCTCTGTTCATGGGATTCTCCAGGCAAGAATACAGAGATGGTTGCCATTTCCTACTCCAGATATATCTATGCACATAGATACAGATACGTAATTATTTTCTTCACTGTACAATAGCTACATAAAAAAAATCTAAGCCCATATTAGTGGATGTGATCTATAATTTACATTAATTAGCTTCAAAATAATTCTAACACATTTCAAGCATAATTCCTTTTAATGAAGAGAATAAAAAGCCAATACTACATTTTCCTAACTCATCTTTAGGTAGTACTCTGATTTGGGTGATGGATTATATGCAAAGTGTCCATTTTTATGACATGTTTCAGGGTAACTGCAGTAAGTTTTGGGAATCTGCAGCCTTGACAGCACCTTCCTGATTCCTCAAGATCTTAATCATGGCTCTCTTCTCTTGTCAGTTGAATAGCATGGTTTTGGGAAACAGTGATATGCTGAAGCCACCTCACATCAGTTGATCAGTGCTGGAGAGGTGGCTGTGTGGTGCTGGAGCGACTTTGAGGAGATACCTCACATCCAAGGGCAAAGGAGAAGCCCCAGAAAGATGGTAGGAGGGGTGACATTGTGTTTAGAATCAAACACCATACCTGCCAGAGACGCTTAGAGAAACAAACATACCTTGTGTGCACCATGACCCAGAGACTGAGGCAGAACTGTGTTTGAATGAGGTACGGGTCAGCACTGGACTGCTGCAGAGGCAGGGGCTCTGGGTGCAGTAGACTGGGGTATGGTATAATGCTCTTGGAGGAGGTCACCATTAACCCCAACATAGAGCCACCAAAACTTACACAGGACTGGGGCTGTCTCTTATACACATCTACTTCTTTCTATTTATCAATACAGTTTGTTCTTACTCTCTGGTGGATCAAATAAGACTCATTCTTGTGAAAATATGTACACTATTGAAACTTCATTTGCAAAATAGTCAAGCAATATTAATTTTCATTTCATCTCATTTACATGATTCAATCAATTGCAGAGACACAATTTCATAAAATTTTGAATTTCAAATTATCTATATTTTAATATTTAATTATAAAATTAGTATATTATTATACTAAAAATAAAACACACAATTCACCTAACAATAAAAGCTTAGTTTATGTCCTTCCATGTCTTTCTTTTAATCACACAAACATAGTCACACCATATATACTTATGTGGGAAGTTTGTTTGTGGACTTTTTCCAAACTCAAATTATACAACAAATATTTCTGAATACTCCCTTTTACTGTATCATGTTTTTTAATGAGTATCCTTACAAATTAGTAGATAAAGATATAATGCAATATTTTCTATTTTCTTTTGCAAATAAACAGGTATGGTGGTAGTTTAGTTGCTAAGCAATATCTGACTCTTGCTATTCTGTGGACTGTAACCCACCAGGCTCCTCTGTCCATGGGATTTCCAGGGCAAGAATACTAGAGTGAGTTGTCATTTTCTTCTCCAATGAATAGGCATATATAGGATTTTTTTGCATAAATAAATAATATAGTTGATTGATTAGTTTTTTGTTTTCGCTGTTTTCTTGTTTTACTTTCTAAAATGGCTTCCCTGCTTCTCTCCTTCTTGATCTTCATTCTTCTTAATTATCTGAATTAACAAAGAGTTATATTCTTTAGTATTTTTAAACACAGATGTATCTATGTGTGCATATGTGCTCAGCCTGCCAGTCTCCTCTGTTCATGGGATTCTCCAGGCAAGAATACAGAGATGGTTGCCATTTCCTACTCCAGATATATCTATGCACATAGATACAGATACGTAATTATTTTCTTCACTGTACAATAGCTACATAAAAAAAATCTAAGCCCATATTAGTGGATGTGATCTATAATTTACATTAATTAGCTTCAAAATAATTCTAACACATTTCAAGCATAATTCCTTTTAATGAAGAGAATAAAAAGCCAATACTACATTTTCCTAACTCATCTTTAGGTAGTACTCTGATTTGGGTGATGGATTATATGCAAAGTGTCCATTTTTATGACATGTTTCAGGGTAACTGCAGTAAGTTTTGGGAATCTGCAGCCTTGACAGCACCTTCCTGATTCCTCAAGATCTTAATCATGGCTCTCTTCTCTTGTCAGTTGAATAGCATGGTTTTGGGAAACAGTGATATGCTGAAGCCACCTCACATCAGTTGATCAGTGCTGGAGAGGTGGCTGTGTGGTGCTGGAGCGACTTTGAGGAGATACCTCACATCCAAGGGCAAAGGAGAAGCCCCAGAAAGATGGTAGGAGGGGTGACATTGTGTTTAGAATCAAACACCATACCTGCCAGAGACGCTTAGAGAAACAAACATACCTTGTGTGCACCATGACCCAGAGACTGAGGCAGAACTGTGTTTGAATGAGGTACGGGTCAGCACTGGACTGCTGCAGAGGCAGGGGCTCTGGGTGCAGTAGACTGGGGTATGGTATAATGCTCTTGGAGGAGGTCACCATTAACCCCAACATAGAGCCACCAAAACTTACACAGGACTGGGGAAACAGACTCTCGGAGGGCACAAACAAAACCTTATATGCACCAGGACCCAGGAGAAAGGAGCAGTGACACCAGAAGAGACTGACCCAGACTTGCCCGTGAGGGTCCAGGAGTCTCTGGTGGAGGCGTGTGTCAGCAGTTGCCTGCTGATGGATTGGGGGCACTGAGTGTAGCAGTGCCTGCAAGGGACCTTTTGAAGGAGGTCCCCATTATTTTCATTACCTCCAATAGTTTGGCCTCAGGTCAAATAATAGGGAGGGAACACAACCCCACCCATAAACAGAATTGGATTAAAGACTTACTGAGCATGGCCCTGCTCATCAGAACAAGAACCAGTTTATCCCTCAGTAAGTCTCACCCATCAGGAAGCTTCCATAAGCCTCTTATCCTTATCCATCAGAGGGTAGACAGACTGAAAACCACAATTACAGAACACTAACCAATCTGATCACATAGAATACAGCCTTGTCTAACTCAATGAAACTATGAACTATGCCATGCAGGACCAACCAAGTCAGACGGGTTATGGTGGAGAGTTCTGACAGAACATGGTCCACTGGAGAAAGCAACAGCAAACCACTTCAATATTCTTGCCTTGAGAACCCCATGAACAGTATGAAAAGGCAAAAAGATAGAACATTGAAAAATGAGATCCCCAGGTCAGTAGGTGCCCAATGAAGAACAGTGGGAAAATAACTCCAGTAAGAATGAAGAGACAGAGCCAAAGCAAAAACAACACCCAGTTGAGGGTGTGACTGGTGATGGAAGTAAAGTCTGATGCTGTAAAAAGCAATGTTGCATAGGAACCTGTAATGTTATGTCCAAAAATCAAGGCAAATTGGAAGTGGTCAACCAGGAGGTGGCAAGAGTAAACATCGACATTTTAGGAATCAGTGAACTAAAATGGATCACAATGAGTGAGTTCAATTCAAATGACCATTATATCTACTACTAGGGCAAGAATCCCTTCAAAGAAAGGGAGTAGCCATCATAGTCAACAAAAGAGTCTGAAATGCAGTACCTGAATGCAATCTCAAAAATGACAGAATGATCTCTGTTTGTTTCCAAGGCATGCCATTCAACATCACAGTAATCCAAGTCTATGCCCTGATCAGTAATGCTGAAGAAGCTGAAGTTGAGCACTTCTATTAAGACCTACAAGACCTTCTAGAACTAATACCCAAAAAAGATGTTCTTTTCATTATAAGGGACTGGAATGCAGTGGGAGAAAGTCAAGAGATACCTGGAGTAACAGGCAAATTTGGCCTTGGAGTACAGAATGAAGCAGGGCAAAGGCTAATAGAGTTCTGCCAAGAGAGTGCACCAGTCATAGCAAACACTCTCTTCCAACAACACAAGAGAAGACTCAACACATGGATATCACCAGATGGCTGACACAGAAATCAGATTTACTATATTCTTTGCAGCCAAAGATGGAGAAGCTCTATACAGTAGCAAAACAAAGCCTGGAGTTGACTGTGGCTGAGATCATGAACTCCTTATTGCCAAAATCAGAGTTAAATTGAAGAAAGTAGGGAAAACCACTAGATCATTTAAGCACGACATAAATCAAATCCCTTACAATTATACAGTAGAAGTGACAAATAGATTCAAGGGATTAGATATGATAGACAAGGTGCCTGAAGAACTACGGACAGTTGTTCATGACACTGTACAGGAAGCAGTGATCAAGACCATCCCCAAGAAAAAGGTATGCAAAAAGGGGAAATGGTTGTTTGAGGAGGCCTTATAAAGAGATGAGAAAAGAAGAGAATCTAAAGGCAAAGGAGAGAAGGAAAGATACATCTTTTGAGTGCAGAGTTCCAAAGAACAGCAAAGGTAGATGAGAAAGCCTTCCTCGGGGATGAATGCAAAGAAATAGATGAAAACAATAGAATAGAAAAGACTAGAGACCTCTTCAAGAAAATTAGAGATACCAAGGGAACATTGCCTGTAAAGATGGGCCCAATAAAGGATAGATATAATATAGACCTAATGAGGCAGAAAATATTAAGAGGTGACAAGAATACACAGAAGAACTATACCAGAAAAAAAAAAATTCTATCCGGATATTTAGGAAGCAACAGTTAGAACTGGACATGGAACAAGAGACTGGTTCCAAACAGGAAAAGGTGTATGTCAAGGCTGTATATTGTCACGCTGCTTATTTAACTCATATGCAGAGCACATCATGAGAAACGCTGGACTGGAAGAAACACAAGCTGGAATCAAGAGTGCCAGGAGAAATATCAATAACCTCAGATAAGCAGATGACACCACCCTTATGGCAGAAAGTGAAGAGGAACTAAAAAGCCTCTTGAAGAAAGTGAAAGTGGAGAGTGAAAAAGTTGGCTTAAAGCTCAACATTCAGAAAATGAAGATCATGGCATCTGGTCCCATCACTTCATGGGAAATAGACGGGGAAACAGTGGAAACAGTGTCAGACTTTACTTTTGGGGGCTCCAGAATCACTGCAGTTGGTGACTGCAGTCATGAAATTAGAAGATGCTTACTCCTTGGAAGAAACGTTATGACCAACCTAGATAGTATATTCAAAAGTAGAAACATTACTTTGCCAACTAAGGTCCGTCTAGTCAAGGCTATGGTTTTTCCTGTACTCATGTATGGATGTGAGAGTTGGACTGTGAAGAAAGCTGAGCGCTGAAGAACTGACACTTTTGAACTGTGGTGTTGGAGAAGACTCTTGAGAGTCTCTTGGACTGCAAGGAGATCCAACCAGTCCATTCTGAAGGAGATCAATCCTGGAATTTCTTTGGAAGGAATGATGCTAAAGCTAAAACTGTAGTACTTTGGCCACCTCATGTGAAGAGTTGACTCATTGGAAAAGGCTCTGATGCTGGGAAGGATTGGGAGTAGGAGGAGAAGGGGATGACAGAGGATGAGATGGCTGGATGGCATCACAGACTTGATGGACCTGAATTTGAGTGAACTCCCAGAGTTGGTGATGGACAAGGGGGCCTGGTGTTATGCAGTTCTTGGGGTCGCAAAGAGTTGGACACGACTGAGTGACTGAGCTGAACTGATCACTCATCTAGAGTCATACATCCTGTGATGCGAAGTCCATAGTAATGCTTTAGGAAGCATTACTATGAACAAAACGAGTGGAGGTGATGGAATTCCAGCTGAGCTATTTCAAATTCTAAAAGATGAGTTTTTAAAAGTGCTGCATCAATATGTCAGCAAATTTGGGAAACTCAGCGGTGGCCACAGGACTGGAAAAAGTCTGTTTTTGCTGGGAGCTGGCATGAGGAGTCCTGCCTTTGGCAAAGGTCATGAGGTTAAGGGGTCCAACAGGCAAAGGCAAGTCAAGCCTTAAGGGAGCGTCGCTAAATCTGCTCGTGCATCTGCTCAAAAACAGAGTTTGTCTGCCTTGCTGCATTATGCCTCTCACCTATACTTCTGACATACGGGGGGCTATCTGCCACCACATCTCTCTGTAAAGTAGTTAACTTAGGACTCCAGTTAATAAATCTCCTGGGCAGGGTCCAAAAACTCCTCTGATGGCTCTCTAGCCTGCCTGACAGGATTATCTTACCACATGTGATTGTTTACAGCTTCCCAACTGTGAGAGGCACAAGATGCTTTAAACTTTCTAAAAACAGATTCTTTTGAGAAGGTAAAAAATTATTAGTATAGTATTAGAAAGTTAGTTAGAAATCATGTTGGTGAGGGGTTTCATTGCTGAGTTAATGATTGCCGCCAGGCCTCCATATGCTTAGGCACCTGGGAGTATGTTAATCCATGTAATTGGAATATAGAAAAAGAAATATAGTAGTTTTGATGTTAGCAATACTAGACTTTTTGAGTTAATAAATTTTTTCTTTTGTTATAGATCACTGTCCTCCTCTTTTTTTGTTATAAATCACTGTGTCCTTGCTATGCAAAAATGTAACTTTATCACTATCTTAAGACTAAATAGATCTTAAGGGGAACAAGTTTTCTGATTGATTAATCTTTATCAATAGAATGAAAGGTGGGGCCATAAAATGTTAATTGGTCTCCAGACCAGAAGATATTGTTAAAAAAATGTAAGACCCTTGTAAGAACAAAGATATGCTGAGAACACATTTATCTCTATGTATAACTAAAAGTATAAAAGTGGATTTGGAAAATAAAGAAACAGATCAGTTCCTGGAAAGACTGGTCTCCTCATGTCGTTCTTTCTCTCACCTTCTGGCTGAATTCCCATATGAAGTGTGGAGGCTCGCCAGGCCTGCTAATTTTGTCCTGGCTTCTAAGACCCACGTGAGAGGAAGGGCACCCTCCTCTATTCAAGCAGGCGCCAGTGGCCTATGTAAGTGGTGCAGTTTTATTGGTTCTCTGCATAAACCAAGTTATTCAGCATCTTTTCTCCACTTATTTTCCTACTAAACTATTTCTTTCTAATCTCCCTCCATATCTTTAATTAAGCAATTAATTCCTCAGACGCTGATGCTGTCTCAGCTTTGAATTCCCTGGATCTGCCAGGGCTGGACCCTGGCAAATTTTCATTTCAATTCCAAAGAAAAGCAAAGCCAAAGATGCTCAAACTACTGCACAACTGCACTCAACTTACACACTAGCAAAGTAATGCTCAAAATTCTCCAGGCCATGCTTCGGCAATACATAAACCATGAATTTTCAGATGTTCAAGCTAGATTTAGAAAAAGCAGAGGGACTAAAGATCAAATTGCCAACATCTGTTGGATCATTGAAAAAGCAAGAGAGTTCCAGAAAAGCATCTACTTATGCTTTATTGACTATACCAAAGCCTTTGACTGTGGATCACAACAAACTGTGGAAAATTCTCAAGAGATGGGAATACCAGACCACCTGGCCTGCCTCCTGAAAAAAAATCTATATGCAGGTCAGGAAGCAACAGTTAGAATTGGACATAGCACAACAGACTGGTTCCAAATAAGAAAAGTACATCAAGGCTGTATACTGTCACCCTGCTTATTTAACTTCCATAAAGTGTACATCATGAGAAATGCTGGACTGGATGAAGCACAAGCTGAAATCAAGATTTCCAGGAGAAATATTAATAACTTCAGACATGCAGATGATACCACCCTTATGGCAGAAAGTGAAGAACTAAAGAAAGTCTTTATGAAAGTCAAAGAGGAGAGTAAAAAAGTTGCCTTAAAACTCAATCTTCAGAAAACTAAGATCATGGCATCTGGTCCCATCACTTTATGGAAAATAACTGGCAAACAATGGAAAAAGTGAGAGACTTTATTTTCTTGGGCTTTAAAATTATTGAAGATGGTGACTGCAACCATGAAATTAAAAGAAAATTACTCTTTTGAAGAAAAGTTATGACCAAACCAGACAGCATATTAAAAAGCAGAGACATTACTTTGCCAACAAATGTCCATCTAGTCAAAGCTATGGTTTTACCAGTAGTCACATATGGATGTGAGAATTGGACTATAAAGAAAGCTGAGCACCAGAGAATTGAAACTTTCTGAACTGTGGTGTTGGAGAAGACTTCTGAGAGTCCCATAAACTGCAAGGAGTTCAAAACAGTCCATCCTAAAGGAAGTCAGTCTTGAATATTCATTGGATTTACTTATGCTGAAGCGGAAACTCCAATACTTTGGCCATATGATGTGAAGAACTGACTCACTTGAAAGACCCTGATGCTGGAAAAGATTGAAGGCAAAAGGAGAATGGGATGACAGAGGTTGAGACAGTTGGCTGGCATCATCATTTCAAAGGCCATGATTCTGAGTAAACTCTGGGAGTTGGTGATGGACAGGGAAGCCTGGTGTGCTGCATTCCATGGGGTCACAAAGAGTAGGACACAGCTGAGCGACTGAGCTGCACTGAACTGTTGTCCATATTTCTTTTCTACTTTGTCATTTTGATGGATGGAGTTGGACTTGGTGGACTGTTTGTACTACTATCTGCCTTGGGAAAGTTTTATAAGATAATTACTAGACTCAGGGTTCTAGTCTTAGCTTACTGGGTTATAGAACAATGGAAATTTTTTTCTAAATATCCTGAATAAAATTCATTACTTGTTTCAGAGTTCCTGAAACTAAAATTAGAAGAGGGTTTGCATTTTACATGCATGAATTAAAATTTCATCTTCTGTTTCCTTATGTGAAAAAAAGAGGAAAATGAATAACAAACATTGGAACCTACTAGGAAGAACTGTGATATTTAAAAGAATTGAGACAACCACAGGTACACCATATTCACAGCTGTCCTTGAGCCCCCATTAGTGACAGAACTGACCCTTCTGCACCTCTGAAGATGCTAGTTCTGTCTTGCTGGAATATCATGTAACAACCACACCTAAGTCAGAAACCTTCCCAGAAAATGTCAACTTCTTTTCTGCCCCGCCACTGTTACCTACCATTAACTCCTGACCTGTAGCTGGAATCAGATGTCTGTATGCCCAAGGAACAAACTCCAAGGTATACTCACTCAAGAAGAGGGAAATTAAGATTTTTGTAAGTAAATCACAGATACATAAGAATATTTACAAATATGGATTTTGAATTTGCTTGACAAAAGAAGATAAGACAAATCCTAGTTGAGACTAAATTTGTTTAGTCTCGCCTAGATTAACCCTAGGTAGTAAGAATGGGTGTCATTATTTATTTTGTTGACTGGTTAAATCTAAACTTATGGTGGTCTGTAACTTATATGCAGAGTACATCATGAGAAACGCTGGACTGGAAAAAACACAAGCTGGAATCAAGATTGCCAGGAGAAATATCAATAACCTCAGATATGCAGATGACACCACCCTTATGGCAGAAAGTGAAGAGGAATGAAAAAGCCTCTTGATGAAAGTGAAAGAGGAGAGTGAAAAAGTTGGCTTAAAGCTCAACATTCAGAAAACGAAGATCATGGCATCCGGTCCCATCACTCCATGGGAAATAGATGGGGAATTAGTGGAAACAGTGTCAGACTTTATTTTTCTGGGCTCCAAAATCACTGCAGATGGTGACTGCAGCCATGAAATTAAAAGACACTTACTCCTTGGAAGAAACGTTATGACCAACTTAGATAGCATATTCAAAAGCAGAGACATTACTTTTCCAACTTAAGGTCCATCTAGTCAAGGCTATGGTTTTTCCTGTGGTCATGTATGGATGTGCCAGTTGCACTGTGAAGAAGGCTGAGTGCCGAAGAATTGATGCTTTTGAACTGTGGTGTTGGAGAAGACTCTTGAGAGTCCCTTGGACCGCAAGGAGATCCAATCAGTCCATTCTGAAGGAGATCAGCCCTGGGATTTCTTTGGAGGGAATGATGCTAAAGCTGAAACTGCAGTACTTTGGCCACCTCATGCGAAGAACTGACCCATTGGAAAAGACTCTGATGCTGGGAGGGATTGGGGGCAGGAGGAGAAGGGGACGACTGAGGATGATATGGCTAGATGGCATCACTGACTTGATGGACCTGAATTTGAGTGAACTCCCAGAGTTGGTGATGGACAAGGGGGCCTGGCGTGCTGCGATTCATGGGGTGGCAAAGAGTCGGACACGACTAAGTGACTGAACTGATAATGAATCGATTTGAGATTATAAGACTATTTTGTTTTGTTTTAGAGTAGAACACAAATCTGTTCCTATTAAAAATCCAAGTATACAAAGATATTGGTCCTCTCAAACCATGAGATGGGAATGAATGTGAGATTTGAGAAGATTGGAAGCCCTGCATTACAAACAATATTATCATTTCCTATTTGTGCTATGGATTGGGAAGATCCCCTGGAGAAGGAAATAGCAACCAACTTCAGTACCCTTGTCTGAAAAACCCCATGGACAGAGGAGCTTGGCAGGCTACAGTCCAAAGGTCACAAAGAGTTGGACACAACTGAGTGAGCACGATATTTGTGCAATCATGGTATAAGAAAGTTTATGAAGTGATAGTTAAAGAATGGATTTGCAAAAGTATGTTCATGGGAATGCTACACTTAATTTATCAGAAGTACCCTCTTGTCCACTTAACTATGTTCTCTAGAAATTTTTCTTTAACAAATCCTTGAAAAGTGGTGAAGTGAATATAAACATGCTTGAAAGAAGCGTTCATCCTCTATAGTCTGAGAATAAAAATGGGAGATGCTGCCATTGTAGTTGCTTTACTGATTTCAACTTGAACAAAAGATGCAGTGTAGGACATCATCAATTCTTAGGTTATCAAGATCCCTTTGAACAAGTGGGAGGGCAATTTCACTTGAGATGTGATCTTAACAGTTTCATAATTTCATTCTCTAAATGTTCTTTTAACTCATCTTCAAAGTGAGCTGTAGTCTTTATCAGGGTAACTATGCACTGATGGAGAGAAATAAGAAAAATGTAGGGGATGATTAGAGGGATTCTGAATATCAAAGTGGTACTCTCATTAGAGAAGAGGCTTATGGGATTTAAATAATAAGTGTAGTTTTGGTCCAAGTTTGTCTCACACTGGTTCTAGTGGTGAAAGGTTGTTGTTGAATCACAACGCCGGGATTCTTGGCCCCCGGAGGAGAAGAATTCAATCCGGGGCCAAAGACAAGGCTTGAATCGCTCAGAGCTTTTATGTAATAAAGTTTTATTAAAGTGTAAAGGAGATAGAGAAAGCTTCTGACATAGGCATCAGAAGGGGGTAGAAAGAGTACCCCCCTGCTAGTCTTTAGCTGGATGTTATATAGTCACCAGCAGTCTGTTAATGA
>SJYC01060791.1:0-12886 GCA_006408675.1 Madoqua kirkii | reverse complement strand
GACTTTATTTTGGAGGCTTTAAAATCACTGCAGATGGTGACTGCAGCCATGAAATTAGAAGATGCCTACTCCTTGGAAGAAAAGTTATGACCAACCTAGATAGCATATTCAAAAGCAGAGACATTACTTTGCCGACTAAGGTCCATCTAGTCAAGGCTATGGTTTTTCCTGTGGTCATGTATGGATGTGAGAGTTGGACTATGAAGAAGGCTGATCACGAAGAATTTATGCTTTTGAACTGTGGTGTTGGAGAAGACTCTTGAGAGTCCCTTGGACTGCAAGGAGATTCAACCAGTCCATTCTGAAGGAAATCAACCTGGTATTTCTTTGGAAGGAATGATGCTATAGCTGAAACTCCAGTACTTTGGCCACCTCATGCGAAGAGTTGACTCTGATGGAAAAGACTCTGATGGAAAAGACTCTGATGCTGGGAAGGATTGGAGGCAGGAGGAGAAGGGGACGACTGAGGATGAGATGGATGGATGGCATCACGGATTTGATGGACGTGAATCTGAGTAAACTCCGAGAGATGGTAATGAACGAGGAGGCCTGGTGTGCTGGGATTCAGGGGGTCGCAAAGAGTCGGACACGACTGAGCGACTGAACTGAACTGAAACAAAATTGAGCAACATCCTGATTTCCCTAGAATTTTTCAGTGTTTCTTTAATGATTCATTCTTATCTTAATAGGATTTGTTATTGTTCAGTTGCTAAATCATGTCCGACTTTTTACGGCCCAAGTACTGTGGCATGCCAGGCTCTTCTGTCCTCCACTATCTCCAGGAAGAGAGTGTCCACTGAATCAGTGATGCTATCTTGCCACCTCATCCCCTAACACCCCCTTCTCCTTTTGCCTTCAATCTTTCCCAGCATCAGGTTCTTTTCCAAAGAGTCTGCTCTCCCCATCAGGTGGGTCAAAGCATTGGAGCTATCAGTCCTTCCAATGAATAGTCAAGGTTGATTTCCTGTAGAATTGACTGGTTTGATATCTTTGCAGTCCAAAGGACTCTCAAGAATCTTCTCCAGCATCACAGTTCAAAACCATCAATTCTTTGGTGCTCAGCCTTTTTTTATGGTCCAACTCTTACATCCATACATAACTACTAGAAAAAACATAGCTTAGACTATATCTATATTTGTTGGCAAAGCAATATCTCTCCTTTTTAATACACTGTCTAGGTTTGTGATAGCTTTTCTTCCAAGGAGCAAGCATCTTTTAATTTCCTGGCAGTCACCATCTGCAGTGATTTTGGAACCCAGGAAAAAAGAAGTCTGTCACTACTTCCATTTTTCCCTATCCTTTTGCCATGAAATGATGTGACTGGATGCTCTGGTCTTAGTTTTTTGAATGCTGAGTTTTAAGCCAGAGTTTTCACTCTCCTCTTTCACCTTCATCAAGGAGCTCATTAGTTCCTCTTCCATTTCTGCCATTAAAGTGGTATAATCTGTATATATGAGGATGTTATTTCTCGTGGCAATCTTGATTCCAGATTGTGAGTCATCCAGCCCAGTGTTTCACATGATGTGCATATAAGTTAAATAAGCAGGATGATAATATACAGCCTTGACGTACTCTTTTCCCAATTTTGAGCCAGTCATTGTTTCACATCTGAGTCTAGCTGTTGCTTCTTGACCTGCATACAGGTTTCTCAGGAGACGAGTAATGTGGTCTGGTATTCCCATATCTTTAAGAATTGTCCACAGTTTTTTGTGATCCACATAGTCAAAGGCTTTAGTGTAGTCAATGAAGTAGATTTTTTTTAATCCTTTGCTTTTCTATGACCCAGCAGATGTTGGTAATTTGAAATCTGATTCCTCTGCCTTTTCTAAATCCAGCTTGTACATCTGGATGTTCTCCCTTCATATATTGCTGAAGCCAAATTTGAAGGATTTTGAGACTAATCTTGCTACCATGTGAAGTTAGTGCATTTGTCCAGTAATTTGAACATTCTCTGCCATTGCCTTTCTTTGGGACTGGAATGAAAACTGACCTTTTCCAATGCATTCAGGTATGACTTATATAACCTAAATCAAATTCCCTTTAATTACACAGTGGAGGTGATGAATAGCTTCAGGGGATTAGATCTTGTAGACAGAGTGCTGAAGAACTATGGATGGAGGTTTCTAACATTGTACAGGAGGTAATGAACAAAACCATCCCAAAGAAAAGAAATGCAAAGTTGTTGTTGAAGAGATCTTACAAATAGGTGAGAAAAGAAGAGAATTGAAAGGCAAAGGAGAAAGGGAAAGATACGCTCAACTGAACACAGAATTCCAGAGAACAGCAAGGAAAGATAAGAAAGCCTTCTTAAGCGAACAATGCAAAGAAACAGAGGAAAGCAATAGAGTGGGAACGACTAGAGATCTCTTCAAGAAAATTAGAGATACCAAGGGAACATTTCATGCAAAGATGGGCACAATAAATGACAGAAATGGCAAGAAACTAACAGAAGCAGAAGAGATTATGAAGAGTTGGAAAGAATACACAGAAAAACTATACAAAAAATGTCTTAATGACACAGACAAACATGATGGTGTGATCACTCACCTAGAGCCAGACATCCTGGAGTGTGAAGTCAAGTGAGCTTTAGGAAGCATTACTATGAACAAAACTAATGGTGGTGATGGAACTTCAGCTGAGCTATTTCAAATCTTAAAATATGATGCTATTAAAGTGCTGCAACAATATGCCAACAAATTTGGAAAACTCAGCAGTGGCCACAGAAATGGAAGAGGACATTTATCATTCCAAGGAAAAAATGCATGTGCTAAGTTGCTTAGGTCATGTTCGACTCTCTAAGATCCCTGGACTCTAGCCTGTCAAGCTCCTCTATTCATGGGATTCTCCAAGCAAGAATACTGGAGTGGGTTGCCATTTCCTTCTTCAGGGGATCTTCCCAAACCAGGATTGAACCCATGTCTCTTATGTCTCCTGCACTGGCAAGTGGGTTATTTACCTCTAGTGTCACTACTGACTAGTGGTGTAAGTGTCTTTAAATTTCATGCTGCAGTCATCATCTGCAGTGATTTTGGAGCCCAAGAAATTAAAGTCTGTCACTAATTCCACTTTTTCCCTTTCTATTTGCCATGAAGTAAAGGGGCTGGATGCCATGATCTTAGTTTCTTGAATGTTGAATGTCAAGCCAGCTTTTTCATTCTCCTTTTTCACCCTCATCAAGAGGCTCTTTAGTTCCTTTTCACTTTCTGCATATCTTAGGTTTTTTATATTTCTCCCTGCAATCTTGATTCCAGCTTATGATTCATCCAGCCCGTACTTTGTATGATGTACTCTGCATAGAAGTTAAATAATCAGGGATAATTATTATAATAATCAGCCTTGTTGTACTTCTTTCCCAGTTTTGAACTAGTCAGTTGTTTCATGTCCAGTTCTAACTGTTGCTTCCTAACCTGCATACAGTTCTCTCAGGAGACAGATCTGGTCTGATGTTCTCTTCTATTTTAGAATTTTCCACAGTTGGCTTTGTTTTGAGGATTCAGAGATCAAATTGCCAATATTTGATGGAGAAAGCAAGGTAGTTCCAGAAAAACATTTACTTTGCTTCATTGACTATGCTAAAGCCTTTGACTGTGTGGATCACAACATACTGTCGATCGCGGAAAATTCATAGGACTAGCTTAAAATAACTTTTTTTTGCAATTGTTCTCATTGAGAGTTATTTTACTTAGTCAATATTGACTCTAAAAAACACTCCTACTAGAATCTTGCTATGGTCTGAATATCTGTGCCATCCCAAAGTGCATGTGCTGAAATTCTAGCCCCCAACATAATTTGAAGGTAAGACCTTTGGTGAGTGATTACGTCTTGATGGTAAAGCCCATATGTGTGAGATTAGTGACTTTATAAAAGAGACCCCAGGGAGCTCCTTCCAACATTTGAGGAGACAGAAGATGAACCAGAAAGCAAGCCCACACTAGACACTGAGTCTGCTGGTGTCTTGATCTTGGAATTCCCAGTCTCCAGAAGTGTGAGAAATAAATTTCTGTTGTTTATAAACCAGCTAGTCTACAGTGCTTTGTTACTTTGCACCCAAACAGACTAAAACAAACTTTGAACTCCCAGCAAGTCATATATAGTCCAATCTCTAAGCTATTGATTACCATGAATCCACCTGACATTTTGTCAACCACCTCTCACCCCTATAGGTGCTCATTCCCCTTTTTGTTTCTCAAGTCTTTATTATACTTTCATCTTAGCATTATGAAATTATATTGTAAGTACTTATAGCTAGCGTCTCTCACTGGATTATGAGGTTTCTGAGAGTAGACATAATACTCTTTTTTTGTAGCTCTACCCCCTAGTACAATGCTTGAAAGAGGTGTTGCAGTTGCTTAACAAGTGCTTGCTGACTAAATCAATCTCTTGCCTAGCAACTTATGGAAGAGATGAAAAGAATTCTTTCTTACATTGGAAAGAATTAAATAAATTTTTTTATTTCTATTTAATGTCTATTGTATAAAAGACAACTTTAAGCATTCTGTTAATCTGCCCTAATTTTTCATCCAAATTGGAATTCAGGGCACTCTGCTCCACACATGAATTGCCCAGTTTATGAGAATAAAGTAATTTTTTTAATTTTAAAAATTTTACAATAAAATTGATTGCTCATCAGTAAGTGTTCTGGGTTCTTCTTGGTCCCCCTGAGTTCTGAACAGTTCCCTGTAATGAAGGAGAGAAACTGGAGATGTGATAAGCAAGAAGGCTGACAGGGGTCTAGCTTTGATCCTCTTTATGAAAATATACCTAAGTCCTGGCAAAGCTGAGAGTCAAAGAGGAACCCTTAATGGAGGATCCTATAGGGAATCTCATCCTATTCCAGAATCCAAAATATTTTAGAAGAAAAGGGAGACTTAGGCCAGGGCTGTCTGGTAGAGGATATAAGAGAGTAGATATTCTGTATTTTTTCAAGCATGTCAGTACTAGTCCAAGTCATTTCTTCGTGGAGGAGACAAATTCCTAACAGTCTGGGGAAAAGTTACCAGCAAAGAGAAGATATTTTTAATCAGTTGAACTTGAAGGTGGTCATCATATGAGCTTCTTTAAAGAGATACCCATAATCAACAACAAAAATATAGTAGAAAAGGACTGAAAACTCTTCGAATCATCCAGGGACCATTAAGATATCAGTCAGCCTCCATTATGACTACATCTCTGCCTCTTCTTTGGGCATCCAAATCTTCTCCACTTGTCCAGTTCTAGTGCGTTTCATCTCTTCATCTAAACCCCCACAAAATTCATCTGATATCATACAACATCACTCGGTTCTGATTTGGATGAGTCCGGGTTATTATTCTAGCTGCCCACTCTCCTTTAAAGTTGAACATTCTGAATCTGCACACATCAAGCTGCCTGTATTGTACACACTGGCACAGTACCAAGTGTTCCCTTCAACTAATTTAGTGAGTGAACTTGATGTTCTCAGGATGCTCCTCCATCTGCAAATAAGACTGCCAAGTTTGCATCTTTGGGCAACCTATTTCTCTGAATCTTAGTTTTCTCAGTTGTTAAGTGGAAATAATTTTATCTATTTCAAGTATTTTGCTTATGTTTAAATAGGATATAACACATGAAAAGTACCTGGAATTTAGTAACAGTTCAATAAAAACTTACTAATTTAATAAAAATTAATAATTTCTATATTTTTTATTAGGAAGCCTTGTTCTTTCTACTAAGGGTCTATAAAATTTTCCATCTTGATGACTTTGTTCTTTCACATTCTCTTCCTTCACAATTAATATCAAAATATTCTCTCATAATCTCTTATTTCTTTATCTCTGAGATTCCCCCCCCCATAAAATATTATATGGAAGTAAAACATCTAGAAACCAGTTCTTGTCTGTGCTCAAGCATTTATCAATTCTTCTATAGGAAAAATTTTAAAAGTGTTTAAATTGCTGAAGATTGAACTGCTGCTCTTTTCCTGAGTGGCTACCCAACAGCTCAAAGAGCCTACCCCTTGACACCATATGTGAAAGAGTTGCTTTCATTACTGAGGTCTGAAGCTCAAACCATCTGAGGCATTTGTCAGTGTTTCCTTCAAGTTATCCACTTGCTAGTATCCATGTCAGCCTTGTTCTTGTTTCAATTGGCAAAAAAGCAATTCTATATGGACAGTATGTACAGTGGTCCCCAAAAAGGTCCAGTTTTTTTAATTTTTTACTTTTTAACAGCTTTAGACTACAGAAGAGTTGCAAAAATAATAGAGAATTCCATGTACTCTTCGACTTGCTGATGTGTTAATTTCATATAACTATAGCACAATCATCAAAACTAAGAAAATAACTTTGATACAATACTATCAATTTTAACAAGGCTTTATTCAGATTTTACCAGTTTCTCACTAATTTCCTTTTTCTCTTCAGGGTCCATTCCAAGACCCCATATTGTAAAGACATTACTTTGCCAACAAAGGTCCACATAATCAAAGCTATGGTTTTTCCTGTAGACATAGATGGATGCGAGAGCTGGACCATAAGGAAGGTTGAGTGCTGAAAAACTGATGCTTTTGAACTGTGGTGTTGGAGACTCTTGAGGGTCCCTTGGACTATAAGGAAATCAAACCAGTCAATTCTAAAGGAAATCAATCCTGCCTATTCACTGGGAGGACTGATACTGAAGCTGAAGCTCCAATATTTTGGCCACCAGATGCGAAGGGCTGACTCATTAGAAAAGACTCTGACACCAGGAAAGATTGAAGGCAAGAAGATAAAGGGACAACTGAGGACCAGATACTTGGATGGAATCACCGACTCAATGGACATGAGTTTAAGCAAGTTTCAGGAGATGGTGAAGGACAGGGAAGCCTGTCATGCTGCAGTCCAGGAGGTCACAAAGAGTTGGACACAATAGAGTGACTGAACAACATCATGTCTCCTTAGTCTTTGCAATCCTGTGCCTGTTCTTCAGTCATTCATGACCTTGACATTCTTTTATTATTACTATGATGTATAGTTGATTTACAATGTCTTATTAGTTTCAGGTGTAAAACGCAGTGACTCACATGTCTATATATTTACATTATATATACACACTCTTTTCAGATTCTTTACCCTTATACATTATTATAAAACATTGAATATAGTTCCCTCTGCTACACAGCAGGATATTGCTGGTTACCTATTTTATACATACAGTGGTGGAATGTATGTGTTAATCTGAAGCTCCTAATATACCCCTAGTCCCATTTCCTTTTTAGTATCGGTAAATTTGTTTTCCCTGTCTGTGTCATGATCTTGACACTCTTGGAGAGTATTAGGACTGGTCAAGTGTTTTTTCTCTCAGTATAGGGTTGTCAAAGCTATACATAGTCAAAGCTACGGTTTGACTATATGGACTATAAAAAAAAGCTGAGTGCCGAAGAATTGATATTTTTGAACTGTGGTGTTGGAGAAGACTCTTGAGAGTCCCCTGGACAGCAAGGAGATCTAACCAGTTCATCGTAAAGGAAATCAGTCCTGAATATTCATTGGAAGGATTGATGCTGAATCTGAAATTTCAACACTTTGGTCACCTGATGCGAAGACCTGACTCATTTGAAAAGACCCTGATGCTGGACAAGACTGAAGGTGGGAGAAGGGGATGACAGAGGGTGAGATGTTTGAATGGTATTGAAAGGTTGTTGTTGAATCACGACGCCGGGATTCTTGGCCCCCGGAGGAGAAGAATTCGATCCGGGGCCAGAGACGAAGCTTGAATCGCTCAGAGCTTTTGTGTAATAAAGTTTTATTAAAGTGTAAAGGAGATAGAGAAAGCTTCTGACATAGGCATCAGAAGGGGGTAGAAAGAGTACCCCCCTGCTAGTCTTTAGCTGGATGTTATATAGTCACCAGCAGTCTGTTAATGAAAAAAAGGAATGTCTCAAAACTTAGAATGGCACCAGGCCCCTCACCCATAAGATGTATTTTGGGATAACCTTAGCTCTAAAGGGTTTATCTTGGGCCATAAAATGATTAACTTGAATATTGAGGAAGGGCAGATCACCATATAAATAGTTTCATTTACATAGATTAGAGGAACATTATCATAAAGGAGATAGAGAAAGCTTCTGACATAGGCATCAGAAGGGGGTAGAAAGAGTACCCCCCTGCTAGTCTTTAGCTGGATGTTATATAGTCACCAGCAGTCTGTTAATGAAAGAAAGGAATGTCTCAAAACTTAGAATGGCACCAGGCCCCTCACCCATAAGATGTATTTTGGGATAACTTTATCTCTAAAGGGTTTATCTTGGGCCATAAAATGATTAACTTGAATATTGAGGAAGGGCAGATCACCATATAAATAGTTTCATTTACATAGATTAGAGGAACATTATCGGAGTATTGACATACTGGTTTATCAAGTAGGTTCTGGGCCCCAAAAGGCGGAACCGACTTGAAGACAGAGTTTGGGGTAAATGCACAGTACATTAGCATAGCTTAAGATAAACATTTCCATAAGAAAAAGGCAATGGTTAACTTTAAGTGAAACTAGGTGTCATTATAGCAACAGAATTTTAAGAGAAGCCTCTTTTTAAATTTGTGTAGAGAAGGAGAAAATATCTCTAGTTTGTTTCCTCCTGCCGCTTAAGAGAGATAAAATGTCTGACACTTGCAGGCTATTTCCTCCGTTTGTAGACCCCTGGCCTTCCTGCCTGTTACCCTCTCAGTGGCATAGATGAGACTATGAACTCATCCTGTTGATGGTCTAATAACTATGGTAGTTACTGACATAATAACTCAGTAACATGTACATTATCTCTTCCCTTCCCTTCCCTTCCCTTTTCCCTCTAAACCATGGAGTGAGGAAAACTCAAGTGGAAATCTCAGGGTTATAATGATCTTTCAGAAGATATGTCATATTCTGTTGGAAAATCAGATAGATTAGGATCACCACTAAAGCACTGGAATACGCAGCTATAATGTTTCTTATCATATCCATATTCAAGTCTTATATTTATGCTTAAAGAGGACAGATGTTCCTTGGAGAATAATATTGACTATTGAAAATTTAATCATGTGATGAATTTAGTTTCAACTGTGCCCTAGATGTGTTAACATTATTGGAGCAAACCAACAAAATCAGGTTGGCAGGTTCCTGCTTAGGCACCAGAATGAAACCTCTCCATTTCCCCAATAGTTTATACTTTGAAGTCACTCTTAGTGAGCCTTTTGAGAGTTATGCCAAAGAGGTAACTCAGAATTGGGGAATATCATGCCACAAAGACCCATTATGTAATTAGAACGCTTGGGTTCATTATTTACAAATATTTTCTACCAATCTATGGGCTGTCCTTTGTCTTGTTTATTGTTTCTCTTTGCTGTGAAAAACACTTTTGTGTTCAATAGGCCCAATTTGTTTACTTTTGTTTTTACTTCCATTATTCTGGGAGATGGGTTGAAAAAGATATTGCTGTGATTTATGTCAGAGAGTGTTCTGCCTATGTTTTCTGCTGGGAATATTATAGTGTCCAGTCTCACGTTTAGGTTTTTAAGCCATTTTGAGCTTATTTTTTGGCATGGTGTTAAAGAATGATCTAATTTCATTTTTTTCATGTAGCTGTCCATGTTTTTCCAGCACCATTTGTTGAAGAGACTATCTTTCCAACATTGTGTTGTCATTTCGTTTTTGTTATAGTGTAATTGATGATAGGTTCATAAGTTTATTTCTGGGTGTTCTCTCCTGTTCCATTGATCTATATTTCTATCTTTGTGTCAGTACCGTACTGTTTTGATCACTGTAGCTTTGAGGTGTAGTCTGAAGTCAGGGAGCTATGGTCAGGGAGCCTGATGCCTCCAGCTCTGATTTTCTTTCTCAAGAAAAGAAAGAATAACCAATAGAAATGAATAGCCAATAGGTTTTGTCTATTTAGAATCTTTTGTGTTTCCATATAAATTGGGGAATTTTTTTGTTCTAGTTCTGTGAAAAATGCCATTGGTAATTTGATAAGGATTGCATTAAATATGTAGATTGCCTTGAGTAGTATAGTCATTTTGAAAATATTGATTCCTGCAATCCACAAACATGATATATCTTCCCATCTCTTTGTGTCTTCTTTGATTTTTTCATCAGCATCTTATTGTTTTCCAATTACAAGTCTTTAATGATGTGACTGACAAGGTATTAGTCTTTGAAACTTACAAATAGCTCATGATGCTTACCAACATAAAAACAAACAATTTAATCATAAAATCGACAGAAGACCTAAATAGACGTTTCTCTGAAGAAGACATATAGATGGCCAAGAGGCACATGAAAAGATGTTCAACATTGCTAATTATTGGAGAAATGCAAATAAGAATCGCAATGAGATATCACCTCACACTAGCCAAAATGGCTATCATCAAAGAAATCCAGAAACAATAAATGCTGGAGAAGGTGTGGAGAGAAGGGAATCATTCTACACTGTTGGTGGGAATGTAAATCGGTACATCCACTATGGAAAACAGTATGGAATTTCCTTAAGAAACTAAAAGTAGAGCTACCATATGACTTTTCAATCCCACTTCTGGGTATATATCCAGAGAAAAATATGATCTGCAAAGGATACATGCACCCCAGTGTTCACTGCAGCACTGTTTGCAGTAGCTGAGACATGGAAGCAACCTAAATGTCCATTGACAGAGGAATGGATAAAAAAGATGTGGTACGGAAATACAATGGGATATTTCTCAGCCATTAAAAAATGAAATAGTTCCCTTTGTAGCAACATGGATGGACCTAGAGATTGTCATACCATGTGAAGTAAGTCAGAGAAAGAAAAATATTATATGACATACCTTACACATAGAATTAAAAAGAAATGATGTTGAAGTTTTACAGAAAACAGCAAAATTCTGTAAATCAATTATCCTTCAATGAAAAATAAATAAATTTAAAAAAGAAATGATACAAATGAGCATACTTGCAAATCAGGAGCAAACTAATAGACTTAGAGAACAATTATGTTTGCTGAGGGAATTATGGGTAGAAGGGATAGTTAGGGAGTTTGGGATGGATATGTACACACTAATATATTTAAAATGGATCACTGGCAAGGAACTACTAAATAGTACATGTAAATCTGCTCAATGTTATGTGGCAGCTTAGATAGGATGGGTCTTCAGGGGAGAACAGATACATGTATATCTATAGCTGAATTCCTTTACTATTCACCTGAAACTATCAAAGTATGTTTGTTAATTGGCTATACTTCAATATAAAATGGAAAATTTAAAAAATAAAATGAAAAAAATGAATTGGGCTTTCAGCTATGTGATACCTCCCTCTGAGGAGGGAGAGTATAGGCTAGAGACTGAGTTCAAACATGTGATCAATGATTCAATGAGTGATACCTAGGTAATGAAACCTCAGTAAAATCTTTAGGAATTGAAATTTGGTGATACTGCCTGAGATGAACACAATGTTGTGCCAAGAGGCTAATATGCCCTGCTGGCACAGGGAAAGAGCATGAGTGCTGTGTATTCGGGACCCTCTTAAATGTACTCTGCATGTCTCTTCAATTGGCTGATCCTGATTTGCATTATTTAAAATAATAAAACTATAATGATAACTAAAGCAACTTCCAGGGTCCTGGAGTTGTTCTAGTGAATTACAGAACCTGAGAGGGTTGTGGGAAACTCCAGGATTTTTAGCCAGTTGTTTAGAAGTACAGATGACCTGGGGAACCATCTGAAGTGAGGCAGTCTCATTTGGACCCTTGCTTTATTTTTGAAATAGAGTTAATTTACAATGTTGTATTAATTTATGTTGTATAATAGAGTGACTCAGTATATATGTGTGACTCAGTATATATGTGTGTGTATGTATATATGTGTGTATATATATATATATATATATATATATATATGTATGTATGTATATATGAAAATGAAAGTCACTCAGTTATGTCTGACTCTTTGTGACCCCATGGACTATACAATCCATGGGATTCTCCAGGCCAGAATACTGGAATAAGTAGCCTTTTCCTTCTCCAGGGGATCTTCCCAACCCGGAGACTGAACCCAGGTCTCTCACATTGCAGGCAGATTCTTTACCAGCTGAGCCACAAAGGAAGCCCAAGAGTACTGGAGTGGGTAGTCTATCCTTTCTCCAGGGTATCTTCCCAACCCAGGAATTGAACTGTGGTCTCCTATATTGCAGGTGGATTCTTTACCAACTGAATTATCAGTTGGGGGACCCCATATGTATATATAGAATTGTGTGTGTATATGTATGTGTATATATACACACTTAAAAAAACTATTATTTTCCATTATGCTTTATTGCAAAATATTGACTATAGTTTCCTGTGCTGTAAAGTAGGACTTTGTTGTTTGTCCATTCTATATTTAATAGCTTGCATCTGCTAACCCCAAATTCCCATTCCATTCCTCATACTTTAGCAACCACAAGTGTGTTCTCTGTGTCTGTGAATCTGTTTCATAGACATGTTCATTTTTATCATATTTTAGATCCCATATGTAAATGATATCATATGATATTTGTATTTTTCTTTCTGACTTATTTCACTTGGGATGACAGTCTCTAAGTCCATCCATATTGTTGCAAATGGACCTATTTCATTCTTTTTTATGGTTGAGTAGTATTTCACTGTATATATGTCCCACATCCTTAACCATTTGTCTGCAAAAAAAAAAAAAAGACTGTTTCCATGTCTTGGCTATTGTGAATAGTACTGCTGTGTTTATTGGAGTGGTTGTATCTGTTTGAATTATAGTTTTGTCCAGATAGATGCCCAGGAGTGGGATTGCTGAATCATATGGCAACTCTATTTTTAGGTTTTGAGGAAACTCCATACTGTTTTCCACAGAGACTGCTGCAACTTACATTCCCACTAAAAGTATAGTTGGTGGTGGTTTGGTGGTTTAGTCGCTAAGTTATGTCCAATTCT
>SJYC01060788.1:0-10587 GCA_006408675.1 Madoqua kirkii | reverse complement strand
GACAGATTTGGAACCAGTCTCTTGTTCCATGTCCAGTTCTAACTGCTGCTTCCTGACCTGCATACAGATTTCTCAAGAGGCAGATCACATGGTCTGGTATTCCCATCTCTTTCAGAATTTCCCACAGTTTATTGTGATCCACACAGTCAAAGGCTTTGGCATAGTCAATAAAGCAGAAATAGATGTTTTTCTGGAACTCTCTTGCCTTTTCTATGATCCAGAGAATAAACTCAGTCATTAAAAAGTTCTAAATAATTACTAATTTCTGTGTCTATTTAGCTAAAAAAACAGGATTTGAATGCAAGCACTCTAGTTTTCTAGATCCAATGGGCTCTCTCACAATAATTAAACTGCTTTCCATGAGCACAAGAGAGCATTGTTGTTGTTGTTCAGTTGCTACCTCTTCTTTGACTCTTACGACTCCATGGACTGTAACCTGCCAGGCTCCTCTGTCCATGGGATTTCTCAGGCAAGAAAACTGAAGTGGGTTGTTATTTTCTTCCTCCAGGGGTCTTCTTGACCCAGAGATCAAACCTGAATCTCCTGCATTGGCAGGTGGATTCTTTACGACCTGGGAAGCATATTAGAACATTACTGATACTCTATTCTTCAGTTATAACCCTAGCTATTTCACTTAAGAAAGTGAGTGTACATTAGTAAAGGTAAAGTTTTGTGTGTGTGTGTGTGTGTGTGTGAGAGAGAGAGAGCGAGAGAGAGAGCGAGAGAGAGAGAGAGAGAGATGAAGAGACAGAGAGATGAAGAGAGAGAGAGAGATGAAGAGAGAGAGAGAAATCTGTGATTGGACTTAAAATTTGGGTCTGTTTTTCAAACTCATTCCAGGTATCAGTTTAAAAATTAGAGAAAAAGATTTAATTGGAGTTCATTGACCTAAATACTTGAATGGAATTTTAAGGACAATAGCCCTTTTCAAGAGGTGATAGGGAAACTGAACTCTTTATGAAAACTAGGACTACTCATTTTTACTGATTAACAACTTTTACCTTAGAGATATAAGATTTGTTTGTTGTTTCTATATTTCTGTATACTTTTGTTTTCATCATATGCCCAAGTGTCCTAGATCACTCATATTGCAGGTACATATATCACCATACAATTTCACATATTAATTATCTAATTCGTCCTATTACATTTCACTGGAAAAGACCCTGGGAAAGATTGAAGTGAGGAGGAAAAGGGAGTAACAGAGGATGAGATGGTTGGATGGCATCTCCAACTCAATGGACAAGAGTTTGAGCAAACTCTGAGAGACAGTGAAACAGGGAAGCCCAGCACAGCTGCAGTCCATGGAGTCACAAAGAATTGGATATGACTTAGCAATTGAACAATGAATGATAAACTTCATTTCCAGTTAGCCCAAATCTACTCACTCTGACTTCTGAAGCTCATAGTTTGTCATTAAAGGCACTATGTATCTTCAGTTCCTTTCCTGAAACTTTCCTTCACTGTGGGGTCTCATTGGATCCTGTATGCTGAATCACTACTTCCCACTGTAGAACTCACTTTCCCTGCACCATTCACTTTAGGACCTAGCAGTGGAAGAAAGGTCCTCCATTTATCCTGTTTCTATTAACAAATCTTCTAGTGTTTTAGTATTGTAATTGAAAAATACTACCATAAAGAAGAATTTCAGCCATTTTGATGTATGTGACTAAATGGTAACTAAATGGAATCTGTTATGAGGCAGGTATTTTCAACCATACCATATTAATTTAACATAGAATGTAACTAATACCTTTTCTTATTGATGTCTTTATATACCAAGTATCTTTCCAATTTTCTCTGCTGCTGTGCTGACAGTTCACATCACAACACACTAGGGTGTTCATAAGGACAATTAGATAAAGGAGAGCACTACTGAACCCAAAGAAAACTACTTACTGTCTTGATGAGTTCTAGAGAAGTATGTCATTGCAGAGGAAGAGTATTGCACCATTAAGGTACCATTCTCAATTGCCAGCCCCCTAAACCCACCAAAAGACATATTTCTTGTTTTATAATAGTAAAATAGAAGCTTCCAGAGAGTTTTTATATATATAATCTTAGTAATTATAGAAGAAAATATTGTCCTCAGTATATGGCATGCTGTAATTCATGGGGTCACAAAGAGTCAGACACAACTGAGTGACTGAACTGAACTGAACTAGGATAAAGTTCCCATAGTCCCAAGTTGTCAAACTGGTCAATTTAAAATATTATTTTCAGAACTTGGAAGTTTTATTTCATCTTCTATGTTCATCTCTCTCTCTCACACACACACACATACATATTTTCAGTTATATATACTCAATATGTACTTATATTTAATATGATATTATATATATTATAAATAAATTTTAATGCATTCTAGCCATTTGGCCAGTTAACTCCACTCCCCTCTAGCCTAAACATCTGTGGTAGAATGATAGATCCCATTATCATTCAGAATTTTTCCATACTTAACATCTATTTCTAAAACTCTTCATTTTATTATATCAGTCTCACTCTCATTCCAGTTACATCTGTACACAGTCTCTTACTTTCTACCAATACATTTTTCTTCTTTCCTATCTACAAAAGCCCTAGTATACCATCAGTCTGTTGCTAATAACATATTCTCAACTTTCTGGACTTGCATTATTTCACAAATGAAAACTTTTTCCCTGATTGACTCCAGTTTCATTTCACCTTTTACATATGAATGTTAAATACAGTTAGATAAAATTACACGGTATCTTTACTGTGTGTTATAGAAATATGATTTCTTACTCCAAAGGGAGAACTAATAAAGAAAAACTAATAAAAACAAATAATCTTGCCTGTTGCCCATTCATTTCTATGTGAAATAGGAGCCAAATTATCTGCTCCAAAGTAAAAAGAGTATGAGAAATGTGGTAAAGATGAAATCTATATGACAGAAATAAAAATTATCTTTTTATTACTATAGAAAGTAAAAATTATCTTTATGTTACCTCTTTACAGCATATATGTGTGTGTATGTGTGTGTGTGTGGTGTGTGTGTGTGCGTGTGTGTTTGTCTGCATGCTTCTGTGTTTTACTATGTGCCATAAACTGCTGTTTTCTGAAAATGCCACAGAACAAGATAGATGGCATTTGCCTTCAAGAAGCTTAGAATTTATGGGGTGAAATATGTATTTTTAAGGATGCTTGTTCAGCTGCTTAGTCATATCTGACTCTTTGAGACCCTATGGGCTGTAGCCAGCCAGGCTCCTCTGCCCATGGCATTTTCCAGGCAAGAATAATGGAGTAGGTTGCCATTGCCTCCTCCAGGGACCTTCCCAACCCAGGGGTCAAACCTGTGTCTCCTGCATTTCCTGCACTGGGAGGCAGATTGGTTACTGCTGAGATACCAGTGAAGCCCATTTGGGAATTATACAAATACTTATTCACTTATAGTTGTGATAAATACTTCAAAAGAAAGTTTGAAGGTACAGTTAGAGCATGCAATATAGATACTTGACCTATCCTGATTTCCTGAAAACTGGTGTGAAAATGTTGCCAGTTTAAAAAAAAAAATACTATGGGGAAGAATAAAAGAATATCTCAGCAATATAGTTTTGCTTATAAATAAGCTGCTGCTGCTGCTACGTCGCTTCAGTCATGTCCGAATCTGTGCGACCCCAGAGACAGCAGCCCACCAGGCTCTCCCGTTCCTGGGATTCTCCAGGCAAGAATACTGGAGTGGGTAGCCATTTCCTTCTCCAATGCGTGAAAGTGAAAAAGTCAAAGTAAAGTCGCTCAGTCGTGTCCGACTCTTCTCAGTCGTGTCCGACTCTTCGCGACCCCATGGACTGCAGCCCATCAGGCTCCTCCATCCATGGGATTTTCCAGGCAAGAGTATACACTAAGATAAAAAGAAGTTTGTCTGAAAATACGCAAAACAACAGACAAAAAAATAAGGCTTATGAGGACAGTAAGGAAGAGGAAGACTGTTTTGTGATGAGACTAGGGAGTTTGACAGGAGGCATGTTTTAAAGGTATGTTTATATCTTTTAAAACTTTGGAAGGAGAGGAAACATTTAAGGACCACAGTCAAGTGAGTTAGATGGAAATATCTGCATGTTTGTAACTTCCACTAGCTGCATTTATCATTACTTCAATGGAAAAGACAACATTACACATAGGTATAAACTAGTCAGTAGGTTATTGCAATATCCAAATAAAAGATAAAAAGATAGTGCATTCCTTAAAGACAGTGTAGGCAGGTACAGATTTTCTTCTCCCTTTTGTGTCAGGATGAAATACCTGAAACAGTTGCAGCCATCTTGCAACCAACCTGAGGGTGAAGCCATACCAAGGACGGTGGCACAAAGGAAAGAAAAGAATCTGAGTCCTTGATAACATTAGTGAGCCCTTGCATCAATTAAGCCTGATGATTGACTAGGATTTTCAGGTATGAGAACTGAGGCCCAGAGAAAAGACCTGAAGCTCAACAAGTATAATTTTTCAGAGAACTGGATTTCTTTAGGACTTTATAGTCTTCCTGAAATAAGAAGGAGGCTTTGAAGAGTTTAAGCAATGCTTTGAAAATTTGAAGAACTAGAGACCATTTCCAGAGAATGCAATATTATAATTAGTGATTTTTCTGGTGATGTTTTGAATATTGGTAGGAGCCAGGCTATAAGAAAGGATAATTTCACTGATGATAAAATGGTCAAGGAAATGAGAGATTTGAATTGGACAGATCATTAGTGTGAAATTGGAACACACTTAAGATTATGGCAGAAAAATTGTGATGAGAGGAAAAGAATGTGAGTCCAAGATGGAAATTTTTATATAATGATGAACACTGACAAAGAACTAATAAATGACAGAAATGAAAGTGAGAATGTAATTGTAGAACAATGAGTCTCAGTGAAGCAAGGAGAGAGGCATCAATATAACTGGAATGACATTGGAAGCAAGATCTTGAGGTATATGAGATATGAAAGAATGCACTACTTACACTTGAGGAAGCATGAAGTAAATTTGTTCCTGAAAGCCAATTGTCGTTTGAGACTCAGAGATGGAAATGACATTCAGAGGCAGAGAACAAAGGGAATTAAAAAAAAAGTTACAGCAGAAATTCTGAAAGACACAAGGAAAGATTTAGCCAAGACAGAGGAGCAAACAGAAACTGGATACAAAGCAAAAAAGATCAAACCATTCTAAAGAAGAGTAGACTAGAATATAAATAACAGGAGAGTGTGTTAACACATTAGTCATTGACTCATGATAGATGCAATAGAGTCTTGGTAGATTTCTTCTTGCTGATGTCTTGGAAGGTTGGTGTTTTTGATAAATTGTCTGCATTCTGAGAAGAAAGGCTTGCAGTTTGTTATGGAGTGAGGTAGTATCTTCTGCAGGAGTTGGCATCTGCAAGAATATGTATATATGAGTGGCTGGGAAAATAAGTGGTTAGATGCAATAGAGTCTTGGTAGATTTCTTCTTGCTGATGTCTTGGAAGGTTGGTGTTTTTGATAAATTGTCTGCATTCTGAGAAGAAAGGCTTGCAGTTTGTTATGGAGTGAGGTAGTATCTTCTGCAGGAGTTGGCATCTGCAAGAATATGTATATATGAGTGGCTGGGAAAATAAGTGGTTTGCTTGCTCACTGGAGGAAAGAAAATGTCTAAAAATATTAATCTTAATTTCAAAATAAATTCAAATAAGGCTATCAACAGTACATTACTGTTAAAAGTCTACATACTAAATTTTATCAAATGATAGGAAGTCATCCTGTTTCAATATAGAATCTCGTCTCAGTGTTTGTTTGTCTGTGGACTCAGGCTAACAAAGGCACCAAGTTCCAATAAAAGGCTAATAAAGTTACTAATTTGGCCTTGGAATGCGGAATGAAGCAGGGCAAAGACTAAAAAAGAGCCAAGAGTGTACTGGTTTAAAATAATCAAATTCATGTTTTTGTGCATGTGTATATTTCAGTTAACCTTATAATAACCATATAAAAATCTATAAACTGCTGTGGCTCACTCTACAATTTACAGATGCACATATATTTTAACACACTCCCTAAATTTATTTTCATAAACTATAACATACATATCAATAAGGGTAAGAATTGTAGAAAATACAATTAGATATACCACAATAACTGTCCTTAAGAAGCTTAGAGTGCTATGCCTTTTCTGTAGACTCATGATAACTTTTACTCTCCCATGGCTCCTTGACTAAGAAATAAATTTTCTGATCAGTAACAATCATGGCAAGGAAGAACTAACATCTTACAGAAAAGAATTCAAAAAAAAGAGGCAAGAAGAAAACAGATGACACTGTTTAAACTGACATGATGGGAAAATGCCAGCAGTGTTTGACATTGGTCACAAGACACAAGAAGCCAAAACTGTACCTGATAGTCTCTAAGGTTATATTTTTGGAAAGATATTTTTGACAAAATTTCATCCAACTAAGTGCCAAAGATGTTCAGGGCAAAAACCTGCCTAACCATGTTCTCTGATTGATCTTACTCATAAAGTGTGATCCACAGACTTCAATGGCTACATTCATGGAAATCAAACAGTGGACTTTGCCTAGCTTATTTTCTGTTAGATTTACCTAAAAGCACAAAAATATCTAATAGCCAACTCCATACATCAGTATCCAGCAGGTGCTTCCAATCTGGATAATGTTGGGAATCATGACACAGAAAATAGTTTTTAAATGACTTCAGATATATTGCCCTGTAATTTTCTTTCTTTTTCTTTCTTTTTCTTTTTTTGTTTACTGTCTTTTTCTGGTTTTGGTATCATGGTGATGGTGGCTTCATAGAATGAATTTGTAAGTGTTCCCTCCTCTTCGATATTTTGGTATGGTTTGAGAAGGATAAGTTCTTTGTATGTTTGGTAGAATTCCCCAGTGAAGCCGTCTGGTCCTGGACTTTAGTTTGCAGAGATTTTTTTTTAATTATGGATTCTATTTCACTTCTACTGATTGGTTTGTTCAAATTATCTCTTTCTTCTTGATTGAATTTTGGCAGAATGTATATATCTAGAAACTTGTCCATTTCTTATAGCTTGTCCAGTTTGTTGGCATATAACTGATTAAGAAGAGGTAGCAAGAATACACAGAACTGTAAAAAAAAGGTCTTGATAACCCAGATAACCACGACGGTGTGGTCACTCACCTAAAGCCAGACATCTTGGAATGTGAAGTTAAGTGGGCCTTAGGAAGCATTATCACATTAGTAGAAGTGATGGAATTCCAGCTGAGCTGTTTCAAATCCTAAAATATGATGCTATTAAAGTGCTGCACTCAATATGTCAGCAAATTTGGAAAACTCAGCAGTGGCCACAGGACTGGAAAATGTCAGTGTTCACCCCAGTTCCAAAGAAGGGCAGTACTAAAGAGTGTTCAGATTATCAGACAATTGTGCTCACTTTTCATGCTAATAAGGTTATGCATATCCTTTAAGCTAGGCTTCAGGAGTAGTTGAATTGAGATCTTCCAGATGTACAAGCATGATTTAGAAAAGGCAGAGGAAGCAGAGATCAACAACATTCATTGGATCATAGAGAAAGCAAGGGAATTTGAGAAAAACATCTACTTCTGTTTCATTGACTATGCGAAAGCCTTTGACTGTGTGAATCACAACTAACTGTGGAAAATTCTTCAAAAGATGGGAATACCAGACCATCTTACCTGTCTCCTGAGAAAACTATATGTTGGTCAAGAAGCAACAGTTAGAACTGGACATGGAATAACAAACTGGTTCCAAATTAGAAACAGAGTGTGGCAAGGCTGTATGCCATCACCCTGTTTATTTAACTTATCTGCAGAGTGCTGCACTGCGCTTAGTCGCTCAGTCATGCCCAACTATTTGCAGCCCCATGGACTGTAGCCCACCAGGATCCTCTGTCCATGGGAATTCTCCAGGCAGAGTACATCAAGAAAAATGCTGGATGAGTTATAAGCTGGAATCAAGATTGCCGGGAGAAATACCACCAACCTCAGATACGCATGTGATACCACTCTAATGGCAGGAAATGAAGAGGAACTAAAGAGCCTCTTGCTGAGGGTGAAGGAGGAGAGTGGAAAATCTGGCTTAAAACTCAATATTAAGAAAACTAAGATCAGGGCATCTGATGCCATCACTTCATGGCAAATAGAAGGGGGAAAAGTGGCAGCAGTGACAGATTTTATTTTCTTGGGCTCCAAAATCACTATTGATGATGACTGCAGCCATGAAATTAGAATGCTCTTACTTCTTGGAAGGAAGACTATGACAAACCTAGACAATGTATTGAAAAGCAAAGACATCACTTTGCCAACAAAGTTCATAAAGTCAAAGCTATGGTTTTTTTCAGTAGTCAGGTACAGACATGAGAGCTGGACCATAAAGAAGGCTGAGCGATGAAGAATTGATGTTTTCGAATTGTGATGCTGGAGAAGACTGTTGAGAATCCCTTGGACTGCAAGGAGATCAAACCAGTCAATCCTAAGAGAAATCAATCCTGAATACACATTGGAAGGATTGATGCTGAAGCTGAAACACCAACCCTTTGGCCACCTGATGCAAAGAGCAGACTCATTGGAAAAGACCCTGATGCTGGGAAAGACTGAAGACAAAAGGAGAAGAGGGCAGCAGAGGATGAGATGGTTCGATGGCATCACTGATTCAATGGACATGAACTTGGGCAAACTCTGGGAGGTGGTGAAGGACAGGGAGACCGGATGTGCTGCAGTCCACGAGGGTCACAGAGTCAGACACAACCCAGCAACTGAACAACAATAACAACTGTTTGTAGTATTTTCCTTTTTTTTTTTTGGTATTTAAGTTGTATAAGTTGTAATTCTCCTCTTTCATTTCTTATTTTGTTCATTTGGGTCCTCTCTCCTTCTTGATGAGTCTAGCTAGAGGTTTCTCAATTTTGTTTTTCCTTTCAAAAACCAGCTGTTGGTTTTCTTGATCTTTTCTATTGTTTTTTTTTTTTTTATCTCTATTTTGTTTATTTCCTCTCTGATCTTTATGATACCCTCCCTTCTGCTGACTTTGGGATTTGTTTTTTCTTCTTTTTTTTAAATCATTTCAGGTGGTAGATTAGATTATTTTTCTGAGTTTTTCTTTTTTCTTGAGAAAGACCTGTATCACTATTAACTTTTTTCTTAGAACTGCTTTTGCTGCATCCCACAGATTTTGTAAGGCTGTGTTTTCATTGTGTTGTTTGTCTTGAGGTATTTTCTTTGTGTTTTTTAATCTATCTTTTCAAAGTATTTCCTTATTTCTTCTTTGATTTCATCATTGACCCATTGTTCTTCTGGTAACATGTTGTTCACTCTCCATCTGTTTGTTCGTTCACCATTTTTTCTTCCTATGGTTAATTTCTAGTTTTATATCAGTGTGGTCAGAAAATATGCTTGAAATAATTTCTATCCTCTTATACTTGTTGAGGCTTATTTGTGACTTAGAATGTGTTTTAACCTAGAGAATGGTCCACATGCACTTCAAAAGAATGTGTCAGTTCAGTCACTCAGGCGTATCTGCCTCTTTGCAACCTCATGAATTGCAGCACGACAGGCCTCCCTGTCCATCACCAACTCCTAGAGTCCACACAAACTCATGTCCATCGAGTCGGTGATGCCATCCAGCCATCTCATCCTCCGTCATCTTCTTCTTCTCCTGCCCCCAATCCTTCCCAGCATCTGAGTCTTTTCCAATGAGTCAGTTCTTCACGTGTGGTGATCAAAGTACTGGAGTTTCAGCTTAAGCATTAGTCCTTCCAAAGAATACCCAGGACTGATCTCCTTTACAATGGACTGGTTGGATCTCCTTGCAGTCCAAGGGACTCTCAAAAGTCTTCTCCAGCACCACAGTTCAAAAGCATCAATTCTTCAGTGCTCACCTTTTTTCACAGTCCAACTTTCACATCCATACACGACCACTGGAAAAACCATAGCCTTGACTAGACGGACCTTGGTTGGCAAAGTAATGTCCCTGCTTTTAAATATACTATCTAGATTGGTCATAACTTTTCTTCCAAGGAGTAAACGTCTTTTAATTTCATGGCTGTAATCTCCATCAACAGTGATTCTGGACCCCAAAATAATAAAATCTGACACTGTTTCCCCACCTATTTCCCACGAAGTGATGGTACCAATGCCATGATCTTCATTTTCTGAATGTTGAGCTTTAAATCAACTTTTTCACTCTCATCTTTCACTTTCATCAAGAGGCTCTTTAGTTCCTCTTCACTTTCTGCCATAAGGGTGGTTTCATCTGCATATCTGAGGTTATTGATATTTCTCCCGGCAATCTTGATTCCAGCTTGTGCTTCTTCCAGCCCAGCATTTCTCATGATGTACTCTGCATAGAAGTTAAATAAGCAGGCTGACAATATACAGCCTTGACGCACTCCTTTTCCTATTTGGAACCAGTCTGTTGTTCCATGCCCAGTTCTAACTGTTGCTTCCTGACCTGCATATAGGTTTCTCAAGAGGCAGGTCAGGTGGTCTGGTATTCCCATCTCTTTCAGAATTCTCCACAGTTTATTGTGATCCACACAGTCAGAGGCTTTGGCATTGTCAATAAAGCATAAATAGACATTTTTCTCGAACTCTCTTGCTTTTTTTGATGATC
>SJYC01060787.1:0-17872 GCA_006408675.1 Madoqua kirkii | reverse complement strand
TGAAGAAGGCTGAGCACTGAAGAATTGATGCGTTTGAACTGTGGTGTTGGAGAAGACTCTTGAGAGTCCCTTGGACTGCAAGGAGATCCAACCAGTCCATTCTGAAGGAGATCAGCCCTGGGATTTCTTTGGAAGGAATGATGCTAAAGCTGAAACTCCAGTTCTTTGGCCACCTCATGTGAAGAGTTGACTCATTGGAAGACTCAGATGCTGGGAGGGATTGGGGACAGGAGGAGAAGGGGACGACAGAGGATGAGATGGCTGGATGCCATTACGGATTCATGGACGCGAGTGTAAGTGAACTCTGAGAGATGGTATTGAAGAAGGAGGCCTGGCATGCTGCAATTCATGGGGTCGCAAAGAATCGGACACGACTGAGCGACTGAACTTGAACTTGAGCTTGTGAAATGTATATATTACACTTTAGGAAGTCTTAGCCATAATGCTATGATTTTATTTATTATAAAATTTTATTTTGCTTAATTCATCGATTGAATTCTAGGAACCTAGATCACTTTTCATTTCTTACTCTCCTCCCAGGGTGTTATTGCTCTTAATTTTCTCCTATCATTATTATTTAAATGCTTTCCTGTTCCTGGGAACATAGAGTTTAATTATAGGGATTGTATTTTCTTACCTACAGGCAGACACATAGATTAGAAAGTTCCCTTAAATTGATGTATATCTAGCTATTCAGTTCTCAATTCTGGTGAATCTAATTATCCAATCTTAGCACCTGTGAACAGAGCTCTCAGTTCAAAGGCAACCTATATAAAAGTGACCTTTGCTGGTGTTAAGATACTAACAATGGTATACTCAGGGAATTTCAAAACCTGAGAAATTTCAGGACAACGTGAATTGTCAACAGCAGTTTTAGTTCCTTTCCCATATTTGTGTGGAGAACTTGAAAGTACTTAGAGTGAGGGTTAGGATTAGTGCTGTTGAAATGCTACTACAGGATGTTCATAAAGACTGAACAAACTGGTTGTCACCCTCTAGGAGTCTTCATGGCTACCAAGTACATATCATTTCAGCTCCAGAATTTTTCCCCATGTGAAATGGATACTTTTAAAATTAATTTTTGGTTCCACTTGAAAGACAGAATAGAGGTTTTCCTTTTATTTTTTTGCAGAGAACATTTATTTTAATATCTATTAAAGATACTTGTTCTTCCAAGGGAAAAATAATGAGACAAGGAATGAATAAAATGTACCCTTTATTTGTTACACGTGGGAATGACTAATAGTTTTAATAGAAGAAGGTGCATTGAATTGCTATTCTTTTTTTTTTTTTTTTTAAAAATTTTTTCAATTTTGGAACAAAATAATTTTTCATTTGGTGAATTTTAACTGCTGTAAATATGTATCCAAAATCATCACAATTTTCTTATCCCTTAAGTTACTGCAGAGATTAAAAAACAAAGTACCATAGCAGTTATCAGGCCAGTAATTTGATACTACCATCCTGCAACTGCAGGTCATGGATATACAGCTACTCATGACAGAAAATTAACAGACCATCTTAATGGCCCTCTGATTTTCCCTGTTGTTCAAACAGCTGACTCAGTCCTTAACAGCTATAATTAAACAGAGAAATCTGTCAAGGAAGATAGCTGCTCTTGTTAATTCTGTAAACCACCATGTCGGCTTTTCCTATTGTGCTCTGTGGCTGACACACTATCTTGAAAGCTTTTTTGCTGAAGCAAGCTGCCAGGGGATGGATGAATCTCTAAACAAGCAGCCTGTGGAATGAAGCTGAAGATACTGGTGAACTATAGCAGTGAGTTACCATTTTCAGTTTGGAAACAGGCTGTCCTGGAGCGAATACAATAGAGAAATACTATTGTGTTTGTAAGTAAAAACAAACAAACAAAACCCCCAGAATTCTGGCATTACATTTTGTAGCTGAATTTCATAATAGATAAGCTAGAAGTTATTCTTTTATATTTCTGGAGATAAAGACTTTAAGCAACTTGTTTCCTTTAAACCCATTATCAAATATGCCAAATTCTCTTGTTAAATGAACAACTCCTATTCTTATGTGTTCTCCCAGCTTCTTGGCATTATAGATTATATCCCTCACCTATAGAGCATTTTTGAAGCAGTTCCACTGTGTTTAAAGAATATCAGTTTATATGAAATATAGAAATAGTTGAATCCATGTTTGGTTTGAGGTAGGTAAATAGCAGTGGAAATCAGAAGGAAGCTAAATCTCTCTGATTAGGATAATTTCTAAGAATTTATACATTGTATAAAATAAATTGCTGTTTATTTTGCAATCAGTAATTTTATGATAGTCCTACTTTATGACTGAGGTTTTCACAAATAAAATGAGAATTGTAAAGCCCATCTCTCTCTGGATATGCAAAGTTTTAAATATGAAAATATTGTTATTAATTTATATGGATTGAATTTATTTCTGTTCTCATTTTCCCTCTTAAACTTCCTTTTCTGTGACATTTAAGCTCCCATATATGACAATTGGAATGTCTTTCTCTTGTCTTCTACCACCATAGTTTTTCATCTAGCTTTAGTTAATAATGTAAAATTTATGACTATCTTTGTTACTGAGTCTAAGCTCGCTCTGCTTGCCACACAATAGGTCAATGAATCCAAGAGACAAGGGGTCGAGAAAGGAAAAGATTTTAATTGGGGAGCTAGCATATCAAAAATATGATAGAGTAGTGCCTCAAAATAACAGTCTTATTGGGTCTGAATGCCAGATTCTTTTACAGATCTGAGAGAAAGAAGCAATGAAGAACTAAAGTCAAAAAGCAGAATAGAGAGGGAGATGCAATGGGGAACTAAAGTGAAAGGGTCTTCAGTCTTGCAAAACATCTCCAAGGGAATGGCCAGACTTTGGAAGGGCTGTGTTAATCTCCTCTATTCACAGGTGGGTGTGGACAAACCATCTCTCCATGAGCTGATAAAAGATTAAGCAAAGGGTCAGGGTCTTCCAGGCAACACATTGAATATGATTATAACAATAAAAGAAATGAAAAGCCAGTCAAAGAAAGTTTCCAACATGGAGTCACAGCTGGCTTTCTCCCTGCAAGGGAGAAAGAGTCATGAAGGGATTTTATTTGGGAGCTGGCTCGCCAAGAAAATGGCCTGCTGCCACTGCTGCTAAGTCACTTCAGTCGTGTCCGACTCTGCGACCCCATAGACAGCAGCCACCAGGCTCCCCCATCCCTGGGATTCTCCAGGCAAGAACACTGGAGTGGGTTGCCATTTCCTTCTCCAATGTGTGAAAAGTGAAAGTGACGTTGCTCAGCGACCCCATGGACTGCAGCCTACCAGGCTCCTCTGCCCATGGGATTCTCCATGCAACAGTACTGGAGTGGGTTGCCAGTGCCTTCTCCGAGATGATGGCATACTAGTTCCTGCAAATAACTATGTTGTCGGGGCCTGGATGTCAGATTCTTTAATATATCAGAGGTGGGGGGAGGTGAGGAAACAAATTAAAAAGACCATTCTGCTGTTGTTTAGTCACTCTGTTGTGTCTCATTCTTCGTGACCCATGGCCTGCAGCACACCAGGCAACTGTGTCCTTCACCATCTCCCTGAGCTTGCTCATAGTCATGTCCACTGAGTTGTTGATGCCATCCAACAATCATCCTCTGTTGTCCCCTTCTCCTCCATTAAAACTTTCCCAGCATCAGGGTATTTTCCAATGAGTTAGCCTTTCACATCAGGTGACCAAAGTATCGGATCTTAAGCTTCAGTGTCAGTCTTTCCAGTAAATATTCAAGGTTGATTTCCTTTAGGATTGACTGGTTTGATCTCCTTGCAGTCCAAGGGACTCTCAAGAGTCTTCTCCAACACCACAGTTCAAAAGCATCAATTCGTCCATGCTCAGCCTTCTTTATGGTTCAACTCTCACATCTGTACATGACTACTGGCAAAACCATAGCTCTGACTAGACAGAACTTTGTTGGGAATGTAATGTCTCTGCTTTTTAATATGCTATTTAGGTTGGTCATAGTTTTTCTTCCAAGGAGCCAGCATCTTTTAATTTCATGGCTTCAGTCACCATCTGTAGTGATTTTGGAGCCCAAGAAAATAAAGTCTCTCAGTTTCCATAGCTTCTCTATCTATTTGCCATGAAGTGATGGGACCAGATGCCATGATCTTTGCTTTTTGAGTGTTGAGTTTTAAGCCAGCTTTTTTGCTCTCTTCTTTTACCTTCATCAAGAGACTCTTTAGTTCCTCTTAATTTTCTGCCAGAAGGGTGGTGTCATCTGCATATCTGAGGTTATTGGTATTTCTTCTAGCAATCTTGATTCCAGCTTGTGCTTTATCCAGCCCAGCATTTCACATGATGTACTCTGCATATATGTTAAATAAGCAAGGTGACAATATACAGCCTTGATGTACTGCTTTCCCAATTTTGAACCATCCATTGTTCCATGTTCAGTTCTAGCTTTTGCTTCTTAACCTGCATAGAAGTTTCTCAGGAGGCAAGTAATGTACTCTAGTATTCCTATCTCTTTAAGAATTTTCCACAGCTTGTTGTGATCCATGCTCCCAATGGCTTTAGCATAGTCAATGAAGCAGAAGTAGATTTTTTTTCTGGAATTCCCTTGCTTTTCCTATGATCCAATGGATATTGTCAACTTGATCTCTAGTTCCTCTGGCTTTCCTAAAACCAACTTGAGCATCTGGAACTTCTGTTAACTACTTCTCAAACCTAGCTTGGAGAATTTTGAGCAGTACTTTACTAACATGTGAAATGCTAGTGCATTTTACAAGCTAGTGCAATTGTGTGGTAGTTTGAACATTCTTTCACATTGCCTTTCTTTGGGATTGGAATGAAAACTGACATTTTCCAGTACTGTGGCCACTGCTGAATTTTCCAAATTTGCTAGCATATTGAGTGCAGCACTTTCACATCATCATCTTTTGGAATTTGAAATAGCTCGGCTGGAATTCCTGTAGTGATGCTTCCTAAGGCCCATTTGCCTTTGCACTCCAAGATGTCTGCTCTAAGTGAATGATCACACCATTTTGGTTATCTGTGTCATGAAGATCTTTTCTATATTTCTTCTGTGTATTCTTGCCACCTCTTCACAATATCTTCTAGGTCCACACCATTTCTGTCCCACATTTGCATGAATTGTTCCTTTTGTATCTCTAAGTTTCTTGAAGAGATCTCTAGTCTTTCCCATTCTATTGTTTTCCTCTTTCTTTGCATTGTTCACTAAGGAAGGCTATCTTATCTTTTCTTGTTATTCTTTGGAACTCTGCATTCAGATGGGTATATCTTTCCTTTTCTCCTTCACCTTTAGATTCTCTTCTTTTCTCGGCTATTTCTAAGACCTCCTCAGACAACCTTTTTGCCTTTTTGCATTTCTTTTTCTTGGGGGTGGTTTTGATCATTGCCTCTTGTTAAATATTATGAATCTCCATCCATAGTTCCTTAGGCATTCTGTCTATAAGATCTAATCCCTTGAATCTATTTGTCACTACCACTGTGTAATTGTAAAGGATTTGATTTAGGTCGTACCTGAATGGCCTAGTGGTTTTCCCTTTCTTCTATTTAAGTCTGAATTTGGTAATAAAGAATTCATGATATGAGCCACAGTCAGCTCCCAGTCTTATTTTTGCTGACTGTATAGAGCTTCTCCATCTTTGGCTGCAAAGAATATAATCAATCTGATTTCAGTATTGATCATCTGGTGATATCCATGTATAGAGTCTTTTCTTGTATTGTTGGTAGAGAGTGTTTGTTATGACCCATGTGTTCTTTTGACAAAACTCTGTCAACCTTTGTCCTGCTCCATTTTGTACTTTAAGACCAAACTTGCCAGTTACTCCATGTATCTTGACTTCCTACTTTTGCATTCCAGTCCCCTATAATGAAAAGGACATCATTTTTGGTTCTAGTTCTAGAAGTTCTTGTGGATCTTTATATAACCGTTCAACTTCAGCTTCTTCAGTATTACTGGTTGGGGCATAGACTTGGATTACTGTAATATTGAATGGCTTGCCTTGCAAATGAACAGAGATCATTCTTTCATTTTTGAAATTTCACCCAAGTACTGCATTTCAGACATTTTTCTTGACTATTAGGGCTACTCCATTTCTTCTAAGGAATTCTTGCCCCCAGTAATAGATATAATGGTCATCTGAATTGAATTCGATCATTTTGATCCATTTTAGTCTACCGATTCCTAAAATGTCGAGGTTCACTCTTGTCATCTCCTGTTTTATCACTAGCAATTTACCTTGAATCATGGTCCTAACTTTCCAAGTTCCTGTTCAATATTGTTCTTTACCACATCCTATTTTACTTCTACCACCACACACATCCAAAACATTTTTGTTGACTATTAGGGCTACTCCATTTCTTCTAAGGAATTCTTGCCCCCAGTAATAGATATAATGGTCATCTGAATTGAATTCGATCATTTTGATCCATTTTAGTCTACCGATTCCTAAAATGTCGAGGTTCACTCTTGTCATCTCCTGTTTTATCACTAGCAATTTACCTTGAATCATGGTCCTAACTTTCCAAGTTCCTGTTCAATATTGTTCTTTACCACATCCTATTTTACTTCTACCACCACACACATCCAAAACTGGATATTGTTTCTTCTTTGGCTCAGTATCTTCATTCTTTCTGGGGCTCTCTCTCCACTCTTCTCCAATAGCATACTGGGCACCTACTGACACAGGGAGTTCATCTTTCAGTTTCCTATCTTTTTGCCTTTTCATAATGTTCATGGGATTCTCAAGGCAAGACTGTTGAAGTGGTTTACCATTTCTGCAAGGAGATCCAACCAGTCCATTCTAAAGGAGATCAGCCCTGGGTGTTCTTTGGAAGGAATGACGCTAAAGCTGAAACTCCAGTACTGGCCACCTCATGCAAAGAGTTGACTCATTGGAAAAGACTGATACTGGGAGGGATTGAGGGCAGGAGGAAAAGGGGATGACAAAGGATGAGATGGTTGGAGGGCAACACTGACTCAATGGACATGAGTCTAAGTGAACTCCAAGAGTTCGTGATGAACAGGGAGGCCTGGCATGCTGCGATTCATGGAGTCGCAAAGAGTCTGACACAACTGAGCGAAGGAACTGAACTGAACTGAACTCCAGTTACAATTAAAAAGATGATTTAACTCTTGCAAATATCTCCTAGAATTTCAAGCCTCAGGTAGTGAGAAGTGTTAATTTCACTTTCTTAGTCATTTCATGGGTAGTGTTAAATGAAATGGGGCTTCCCTGGTGGCTCAGATGGGAAAGAATCTGCCTGCAGTGCAGGAGACCTGGGTTTGATAACTGGGTTGGGAAGATCCCCTGAAGAAGGGAATGGCTACCCACTCCAGTATTCTGGCCTGGAAAATTCCATGGACAGAATAGACTCACATATAAACAAAGATGTCACATTTATCTGTGATTCTGACCATCCCATATGCGAATTTCTGGACTGAGCTGGTAAGTAGCAGACTAGGGGCACCTGAGCCATTTACCACAAAAAGAGTTCAAGAATGTCACAATCCTTCACAAGTGGGTGGGGTCAGGTTCTCTCTCTGAAAGTGAAATTTTTAGTTGCTCAGTTGTGTCTGACTCTTTGCATTCCCATGGACTAGTCCTCCTGGAGTGGGTTGCCATTTCCTTCTCCAGGGGATCTTCCCAACCCAGGGATCAAACCTGGGTCTCCTGCATTGAGGCAAACTCTTAAACAACTGAGCCACCATAATAAACTGAAGTTTATTTCCTCAGGGAGAAACCAAATAGTTTCTCACTGAGGCAGGCTGTTATGTATGCCTACAAACGTGGCAAGATAAGAATTAAAGCCACAAAAGCAGAACCAGTGTAAATTCAAAATTAGCCCTTCCTGCTTGCATCTTCACTTTTGACTATCTTTAAATTCAATAAAAATAATGCAATTATTGGGCATAGGAATATACTCCACATTCTTGAAACATTAGAACTTGCAAACTGAAATTTCAAATGTTTCTCTCCATTTGTACAAAAGATGTTTACCTAATTTCTGTGAAAAATTAGAATTCCTTTGCCTTATCCCATTTTAGAGACATTCTCTTATTAAAAAACTTATTATTAAGGACATTGTATTATAGGAGAAGAAAACTGGCTGTCTAAATGAAATATATGTATTTCATACATTTTCACTGGCAATGAAACTGGACAGAAAAATCAATTTTAATGAACATTTTCTGGGCATTTCTGGGTCATTTTGATTGCACTTCGGTTGTAAGAGCTGGAAAATCTTGGCAGGCACAAAGTGACACGTAAATTCATTTTTCATAAATAATTTTAGAAATACTGCATAAACTTTCATCTTTAGTACAATAAATTCCCCATAAAGCAATTTTATACTACCTGATATCCTGACTGCCCAAGCAATAGATTTGTATGAGTAGTGAGTGGCTTATTAGTTATGTCAGTATGCACTTTAATGCACACTTAAGTTCAAGATGAAAAGAAATGTTTTAGATAAATTTCCCTGGAGAAAAAATTGTGTAGAAAACACTTGAAACTTGTATGTACACTCTATTAAAATCCCAAGTCTCTCTGTGACCTTTTAAATGGAACACCAAGAGTGAGAACACTGCAGCATTAAAAACAATTATTAACCCAAATGGTTTGGTTGATTTTCTGTGTCTTCAAATAAGTTTTGGTTTATTTTCATCATTTTTAGACAGTCTATTCTTTCATTCCTCCAGCTTATAGTTATTGTTATGTTAACACTTTAAACTACTCTTTTTATTTTCTAGTGTCAGTTTGAAAGCCCCTTGAGAATTTCCAGGATGTAATCTGGAACCAGTGTCCAAAGTCAAGGAGGGCAAGAAAGACACAAGAAAGAGACAGACTACTCCAGATTGATAGGTGGCAGATTTAAGCCACCTGTATAATAAGAAAGAAAAATTAGGTATGAAGCTGTTTTGGGGAAGCTTGAGGATTAGGGGATTTTTGTACCTGCCTAGCATATCTTAAATGTTTATGTAGAAGTGTTTACTGAGTTCAGTCACATATACCATCCAGGTGGTCTCTACAACATATTTCTATCCCAAGCCCATATCTCTTGGGGCAGCTCCTGGGAATGGGAGACACAAGGAAGCTGTACATTTCAAAGATAGGGAAGAGTGAACATCCTCTGATTACCTGGGTCCAGCTCATGGGTCAACCAGCTGTCATTTTGTCAGCGATCTGCTTCAATACAGAGTAACCCCAAAGCAAAGCTTAGACATACAGAAGATGAGTATGAGTAGTGAGTGGCTTATTAGTTATGTCAGTATGCACTTTAATGCACACTTAAGTTCAGGATGAAAAGAAATGTTTTAGATAAATTTCCCTGGAGAAAAAATTGTGTAGAAAACACTTGAAACTTGTATGTACACTCTATTAAAATCCCAAGTCTCTCTGTGACCTTTTAAATGGAACACCAAGAGTGAGAACACTGCAGCATTAAAAACAATTATTAACCCAAGGAATCAAGGAATGCCACTATGAAAAATCATCAGTTCACAGAGGAGTTCAGCAAGTTGTTGTTCAGTCCCTAAGTTGTGTCCAGCTCTGTGTGACCTCATGGATGGCAGCATGCCAGGCTCCTCTGTCCTCCACTGTTTCCCAGAGTTTGCTCAAAATCATGTATACTCATGTGTATTTAACCACCTCATCCTCTGCCACCCTCTTTTCATTCTACCTCCATTCTTTGCCATTATTAGGGCAAAAAAAAAAATTGGCTCTTTGTATCAGATGGCCAAAGTATTGGAGATTCAGCTTCATCATCAGTCGTTCCAGCCAATATCCAGGGTTGATTTCATTTAGGATTTACTGGTTTGACCTCTTTGAAGTCCAAGGGACTCACGAGAGTCTTCTCCAAACCACAGGTTGAAAGCATTAATTCTTTGGCCCTCGGTATTCTTTATGGTCCAACTCTTACATCTGTATATTTTGTTGTTGTTCAGTCACTCAGTCATGTCCAACTCTTGCGACTTTATCAACTGTAGCACTTCAGGCTTCCCTGTCTGTCATCCTCTCCTGGAGTTTGCTCAGACTCACATCCATTGAGTTGGTAATGCCATCAAACCATCTAATCCTCTATCATTCCCTTCTCTTCCTGCCTTCAATCTTTCCTAGCATCAGGGTCTTTTCCAATGAGTTGGCTATTTGCATCAGGTGGCCAAAGTATTGGACTTTCAACTTCAGCATCAGTCCTTCCAATGAATATTGGTATTCCCATCTCTTTAAGAATTTTCCACAGTGTGCTGTATTCCACAGAGTCAAAAGCTTTAGTGTAGTCAATGAAGCAGAAGTAGATGTTTTTCTGGAATTCCCTTGCTTTCTCTATGATCCAACAAACACTGGCAATTTGATCTCTGGTTCCACTGCCTTTTCTAAACACAGTTTGTACATCTGGAAGTTTTCAGTTCAAGTACTCTTGAAGCTTAGCTTGAAGGATTTTGAATGTAACCTTGCTAGCATGTGAAATGAGGACAACTGTACAGTAATTTGAACAATCTTTGTTATTGCCCTTCTTTGGGATTGGAATGAAAACTGACCTTTTCCAATCCTGTGGCCACTGCTGAATTTCCCAGATTTGTTTATATACACTTTCTCTGAAAGTGAGCAGAACTTAACTTTAGATGATCAAGTTCTTCTGTTCCTTTCCAGCTGTAATTCTGATTGGTCATTTTTGAGCCATAACCATGTTTGAATATGAAACTAAAGATTATTTAGGCTGAATGAATTGATGATGAATAAAGGGTCAGTTTTTTTTGTTTGTTTTTTAAACTCTTCCCTTCTGGCTTAATAACCAATTGCATTTTGGCAATACTGTGGAACATTTTATGTACACAATAGAGAAAGCTAAAAGTGTGATAAGAATTTTCAGATATCATTCTGTAAAATTATATTCCAAATGAAAGGGTAGTTTGGTATTAAAAAGAAATACCATATTTCTTATGTTGCTTTATAACACATTAAGTATAATTTTTAAAAATTGATGGCCCAAATATAATCAAGTATAACCGATCCTTCCTCTAAGCACTGTTTCAAATTATCTTTGAAGAAAGTAAATGAATAATAGAAAATATACTGAGATGATATATTTTCTTTTTAGAAAAGAGCATAAATAAATTATTCTGAAGTTTAAAAATAAAAGATAATTATTTATTTGGTTATATTTTTCTCATAGATCAAGTAATAGGCCTCTATCTTCTCTCTTAATGTATGACCATATCCATAATGTAAGTTTGGATGATAATTGACTTAAGGAAATGACAGATTTACAAAATATATTTTTAAAATAATTTAAAATTTTTGCCTTAAGGAACTTCCTTTGAAAAGCAGGCCTTCAGTAACACACCCAATATTTATTATAAAAATTCTGTAAATTAAGATTGTTAGCATCACTGACTGAATGGACACAGATGTGAGCAAACTCCCTGAGACAGTAAAAAACAGGAGTCAACTGTGCTGCCATCCATAAGGCTGCAAAGAGTTGGACACAACTAGGCAACTGAACAATAGCAATGAAACATATTCTAGGTAGGGAGGGGAACTTCAAGCAAACACTGAATTCTAAATTAGAAAGATAGTTATTTGAGGATTCAGTTCAGTTCAGTTGCTCAGTCATGTCCAACTCTTTGCGACCCCATGAATTGCAGCACACCAGGCCTCCCTGTCCATCACCAACTCCGGGAGTTCACTCACACTCATGTCCATCGAGTCGGTGATGCCATCCAGCCATCTCATCCTTGGTCGTCCCCTTCTCCTCCTGCCACCAATCCCTCCCAGCATCAGAGTCTTTTCCAATGAGTCAACTCTTCCCATGAGGTGGCCAAAGTACTGGAGTTCCAGCTTTAGCATCATTCCTCCTAAAGAAATCCCAGGGCTGATCTTTAGAATGGACTGGTTGGATCTCCTTCCAGTCCAAGGGACTCTCAAGAGTCTTATAATCTTAAAGGCAAATCTTGCTCATAATGCTTCATAAAAAAATAGAAAATAATGCAGGAGGAAAGTACCTGAAATTTTATATTTCTCTTCACAGTATGCCTAAGTAAATATGGGAATTATTGTATTCTCTGAGAATATTCCAGAAAATAATAGATAAAACTATTTGGGGGATTAAAAACAATAACCACTTGCCAAAAATATATGTTTGTATGTACATAATGGATACACATCTAAAAGCAAAATGTTTGTAGTTAAAAGTGGCTTAGACTAAATTTAGCTCAGACTCCCTAATTTCTAGATATTGAAAGAAATATAGGAAAGAGATTTAGCAAATATCAGTGGAAAGTTGGTAGATGGCATTATATCTCCTGAGCCCAGAGTGTTCATTCCAACACTGCATTACTTCTGACCCTGAAAATGCCATACAGTGTTAGCTTCTTCTCATGCACTCATTCATAAAAACCAAATCTTAAGGGCAGTAGTTAGCAGTGGTGGTTGTGGGGCTGGGCAGTCATCTCTACCTTAAAATATTGGGAGTCAGCTTTTTATCTTCTCCTTAAAAAGAACAGCCTTCTTCATAGTTAAAAATAGTGTTTCAAGTTCCCCTTTTCTGTTCTTTTTAATTTCAAATATTCTAAACTGCTTGCTTGAAGGTTGGAACATTACTATGAATATGAGAATGAGAAGGAAGTGAAAATAACATTGACTGAGCAGCTATTACATGAGAGTGTCTAGGATGCTTCATTTATAAAATCTTTCTTGAGTTCCTGGAATTCCACAAGAGGAAAGATACTAAGGAAAGAATAGAGATAGCTTACATTAGGAGACTATAGAATACAGAGTTATTTCTGTATTTGTTCATTTATTATTTTTTAAACTATGCACACCTTGGTATTTTGATTCAAAATGTACTTCACTTATTCATCAACTCCCAGATCACTGACTTAACACCAAGGTCATCTTTTAAGGAAGTCTACACTATCAGATTTTCTTAAATAAACTACATTCATAACTGTTAGGATTTCCCTAGTGGCTCAAACAGTAATGAATCTACCTGCAAGGCAGGGGACTGGGGTTCAATCCCTGGGTGAGAAAGATCCTCTGGAGAAGGGAATGGCAACTCACTCCAGTATTCTTGCCTAGAGAATCCCATGGAGAGAGGGGCCTGGAGGATTACAGTCCATGGAGATGCAAGGAGTCAGGCACTACTGAGTGACTGTTACAGCTTTACAGTAAGTGGTAAATTCTTCAGAGACTTTTTTTAAAGGGTCTCCTTCATGGAGTTTTTCCAGAATAATTAATTTAGTTTTCATAGAAGCAATTCCTTTTTCTTTTTCTTTTTTTTTTTTTTTTGAAGTTTCTAAAGAATGGGACCTTAGTTTTTACCTTCATCTTGTTAATTTTGTTATTAATATTTATATATGTAATTAATGTTTATCTTAGAAACATAATTGGTTAGAACTAGAAGAGACCTCAATTTTTTAACTATGAAATTTAGCCTCTACATTTTACAGATAATGCCTAAGAAAATAAAGTAGTTTATTAATGGCACATAGAAATGTAGTAGAAAAATTGTTATTTTTTCCAATGTGCAGTTTCTTACCTGTATATGTTGTGCTGTGCTTAGTCAGTCATGTCTGACTCTGTGACCCCACAGACTGTAATCCGCCAGGCTTCTCTGTCCATGGGGTTGCTCTAGGCAAGAATACTGGAGTGGGTTGCCATGCCCTCCTCCAAGGGATCTTCACAACCCAGGGATTGAACCCAGGTCTCTTGCATGGCTGGTGGACTCGTTACCATCTGATCCACAAGGGAAGCCTTACCTATATAAGAGTATACTTAAATATTCTTCTCATGCACATAATTTGATTTTCAAAACTAAATACACAAATGAATTAATCTTGCTCAAGAACTTCATTGACAAAATCAAATTTCTAAGCAGCACTGATGTTACAGAAAAAAGTTCATGGATTACTGTACATGTTAATACCACTCCTTAATTACCAACATGTACTGGAAACAATTGCCGCTATCACAGATCATTTGTGCTGAAAATAAAGAGCATGAACAGGAAATCATCTTTTACTTTCAGCAAAAATATCGCTACTTTCATTCTCTTCATTAACTCACTACCATGGAACACTTTAAAATTCCAGTTAAAGGAAATTACAAATTTCTAAATCATAGCAAAAATAAAATTATCCTTGAAAATAAATGAACTCATGAATTAATGATTCAGCTGGAAAAGTACAGTTTAAATGCATTTCTTACTATAATTTTCCACACACACACACAAAATAGTCCTCTGGGTGAACTTTACTAATAAAGCCCTTTCAGGCACTCTGTGGACTCATTTGTACATATTAATAATTTTTTTAAAGTAATGCAGAGTTGTGAATGAACTGAAAAATGGGCCATATGAGAGGCCTCCCCAAATTCTGATAGGTATGTGCCAAATATAACTCCATATATCTTTCTCAGTTTCAGTACTTATCAGGAACTTGTCGAGTCACTAAAACAGACAGCTATTTAAATTTAACATGAGAATAAAATTTTTGCACTGTATTTCTTAAAATCCCACAATGCTCTTTCCTCAAAGGCTCATTTCATAGCAGCTGCATGACAGGCTAAAAATCAGAACATGTGGTTCCTTATCACAAGTTTTCACTAAATAGTTTTTGAAACTTTAAACAAAAAAACTTCAACCTTCATCACTTTAACATATGTGCTTGTGTGTGGATTTTGGACTTGGAAATTTCTAATTCTTCTTTTACATATTCCTATTGTGAACAATTTGCTTGAGAAAATGGCATTCGTGTACCATATATTATATAGTTTACTTAATTGAGTGTTGTGTGTTAGTTTCTCAGCTGTGTCTGACTCTTTGTGACCCCATGGACTATAGTCCACCAGGCCCCTCTGTCCCTGGGATTCTCCCAGCAATACTGGAATGGGTAGTCATTCTCTTTACCAGGCGACCTTCCCAATCCAGAGACCACACCCGGGTCTCCTGCATTGCAGGTGGATTCTTTACTGTCTGACCAGGGATTCTTTACTGTCTTACACCAGGGAAGCCCAAGTTTTTTTGTTTTTGTGTTTTAAGTTTACTTAATACCTTTTTAAACTTACTTTAGAGATATTGGAAGTGAGATAGGTTTTACCTGGTAATTCAAGTCCAAAATTTACTTTTCTGCTTCTTCTCAAAAAGTCCGTAAGCATACTTAAGAAAATAAACAAAGAAACAAACAAATAAGTAGCAGTTGATCAAGTTACATATAACACTGTAAGAATTTAAGGACTTTCTGATAATACAGTAAAAGAGAATATTTTTCAAAGAGCAAGTAGTTTATTAATTTTATGTCTTACATAATGCAGTTTTTCTCTGGTACCTAATCTATATGATACAATAAAAAAAATAAATTTACATTTCCTACTCATTTAACAGAGTTAAAACACACGTTTCTTCAAATGGTATGTCAGTTCCTCATCATTTGGAACCACCTCACCTCCCAACCCTCCACAAGGATGAGTCCCTGGGAGCCCAATGATACTGTGTTTCCTAGCTGATTTGACATTTTGGACACTTGACAGAGCCTGGCTCAATCAAGTCCTGTCTTCCAGGAATTTAGAATTGGGATTGATAACTGTTCTCTTAGCTTAGTTTCAGACTTTGGAAATCATTTTTTTAAAAGTCACTTAGTCATGTCCAACTCTTTGTGACCCCATGGACTATAGCCCTCTGGCTTCTCTGTCCATGGAATCTTCCAGGCAAGAATACTGGAGTGGGTTGCCATTCCTTTCTTTAAGGGATCTTTCTGACCCAGGGATTGAACCCAGGTCTCATGAACTACAAGCAGATTCTTAACCATCTGAGTTACCATAGAAACCCCTGGAAATCAATGGAGACTCATAACTGTATAGTGATCATCTTTCTAGCTTTTTGAAGGCTGGAATCAGCAGTCTGGCACAGGAAAAGCTACACAGGAAGAAGCAGAGGTGGAAGACAATATTTCAATCTCTGCTAAAGAGCAAGACACTTTCTTGCTATTAGATAGCACAAAACAATCTAGAAGCCATTTAATAATTATATTTTTGGTTTATGCTAACTCAATTTGGCTTACCTGTGAACAAAGAGCCCTATGTCTGAGATACCTTAGTAATACTGTTAAAATCATTCATACAAAATTCTAAAATAAATGAAAGAACTTTCAAAATTACCAATATGAAATGTTGGCTCTAAAAGCCTGATCTCTACTTATAATAAAGCTATGCTTATAAAAAATAAATCATAGGGATATAATTTACAGCACAGTGACTATAGTTAAAAATATTGTATTGTGTATTTCAAAGTTCCTGAGATAGTAAATCATGAAAAGTCTCCATCACAAGGCAAATAAGGAAAAACGAGTAACTATGTATGGTGACAGATGTTAACTAGAATGATCATGTTGACCGTTTTCCAATGCACACAGATATAAAATCATTATATTGTGCACCTGAAGCAAATCTTAAATATCAATTATACTTCAATTATTTTAAAAACCTATATTCGAGAGCATATAATACAAATCAATCTCTGTCAAATGCAAATATGTTTATATTATCTGAATAACAATTAAAGTAAAATTTTAAAGTCTTTTTGGTATTTTACCTACCAGACATTTTTAATAGCCTTATTCACTTTAAACACAATTCAATTCAAATTTAATTTTAATTATGTTAAAAAGGAGATTTAAATAGTACAAGTTGCCTTTTAATATCTTCTAGCATAAAGGACTTTTTACTCTTGCTCTTTGGTAAACATGTGTTTCACTGCCTACTTTTTAAAGCAGTGTTCAAATTAGCTTACCTACCCTTTACATCACATCTTGTGTTTTAAGAGCTCTGTGAAGCAATGAAAAGAGTATAATGGAGCCATAGATCAAGGCACCTCATTCATTAACTTTTAACTTCTAGCATAAAGGACTTTTTACTCTTGCTCTTTGGTAAACATGTGTTTCACTGCCTACTTTTTAAAGCAGTGTTCAAATTAGCTTACCTACCCTTTACATCACATCTTGTGTTTTAAGAGCTCTGTGAAGCAATGAAAAGAGTATAATGGAGCCATAGATCAAGGCACCTCATTCATTAACTTTTAAAATATCACCTCATTTATTTAGGCTTCCTCTGGAGTTTCTCCTTTGATAAGTAGGAACTTTATTAAAGATCTATTTAAGTGAAATGAGAAAGAATGACATACTTTGCTCCAATACATATAAACACTATATTCTAACATCTAAATTTACTTTTAGCCAGGAACGTTACAGTGTAATCACTACATCTGTTTTTTGTATATATAAGGAGTAGAAGTAATACTACTGGCTTTTAAATTTACAGCACATCAAATAGCTAATATAGATTTTGGCCATGTAGGAAAACTTTGATGAGATTACACAGTCTAGGGGAACAAAAACGGTGAAATCATTGCATTAATGACCAGCCAAAATACTTAAAGGTGAAAGCGCACTTCAAGAAGTCTGTAAGAAGAGAACCCAGTTTCTAAATGTAATTCACTAAAAGTAACACTACATATTGTCCTGTTGTTGTTCTATCGCTCAGTAGTGTCCAACATGCCACCCCGTAGACTACAGCACACCAAGTTTCCCTGTCCTTCACCATCTCCCAGAGCTTGATCTAACTCATGTCTACTGAGTCTGTGATGCCATCCAACTATCTGATCCTCTGCTGTCCCCTTCTCCTCTGCCATCTATCTTTCCCAGCATCAGGATCTTTTCCAGTGAATTGGTTTTTCTCATCAGGTGGCCAAAGTATTGAAGCTTTAACTTCAGCATAAGCATCAGTATTTCTGATGGATATTCAGATATAATTTCCTTTAGGATAGACTGGTTTGATCCCCTTGCAGTCCAATGGGCTCTCAAGTCTTCTCCAACACCACAGTTCAAAAGCAT
>SJYC01060786.1:0-13693 GCA_006408675.1 Madoqua kirkii | reverse complement strand
AAAAATAAATAAAATAAAAGTAAAACTTAAAAAAAATTGTAAAGAGCATTAGTATTACCAGAAAATGAAAGATGTTTACATGGGAAAGAGCTGGGATTTGGAAAAGAGAAGCAATAAACACAATTATATCTTTGAAATATTTTTTATCATCATCAGTCCAGTCATGTTCAACTCTCTGTGACCCCATGGACTGCAACATGCTAGGCTTCCCTGTCCATCACCAACTCTTGAAGCTTGTTCAAACTCATGTCCATTGAGTCAGTGATAACATCCGACCATCTCATGCCTCTGTCATCCCCTTCTCCTCCAGCCTTCAATCTTTCCCAGCATCAGAGTCTTTTTCGAGTCAGTTCTTTGCATCAGGTGGCCAAAGTATTGGAGTTTCAGCTTCAACATCAGCCCTTCCAATGAATATTCAGGAATCTTAGACTCTAAATAATGTCTGTTCAACCAATCATCCACTTTTTTCAAGCTTGCATGTTTCAGACATTCATTGAACATTGTGTATTTTTTCAGGATACTTTTCCTCACCAATTCCTCTTTGCCTCTCCTACTAAATATCTTATTTATCTGTTACTTAGCCTTATCTCTTTGATTTTCCTATTTTCATCAATAGAAATACAATCAACAGTCAAGAAGAGCTATCTATTAACCACTATTTTATGTTTCAGAAATTTAATTAGCTATTAATATGCATTATTGTATTGAAAACTCACAGCAATTTGAGACTTTATTTTCTCATTAACCCATTTTAAAGTGAAGAAAATGAGTAAAACTGCAAGCCCAATGTCATACTGTAAATGAGCTTTATATATTATTCACATCCTATCTGACTTCAAAGACAGATGCTCTTATGCCTCTGCAGCACTGGAGGTGTGGTATCTTAAAAGATAATTTAAAAGTAATAAAAATAAGTTTTACATCATCAGGCCAATAACTTCTACAGACACATGCGTACACACACATAGACACAGACACACACACACAACCCACTTTTCACTTCCGTCATCAAGTTAAAAGACACTTGCTCTCTGGAAGGAAAGCTATGACAAACCTAGACCACATGTTAAAAAGCAGAGACATCACTTTGCCAACATTTCTTCTAAGAGATTCTTGCCCACAGTAATAGATAAAATGATCATCTGAATTAAATTCTCTCATTCCTGTCCATTTTAGATCACTGATTCTTAGAATGTGGATGTTCACTCTTGCCATCTCCTCTTTGACCATGTCCAATTTACCTCGATTCAAAGACCTAACATTCCAGGTTATGCAATATTGTTCTTTACAGCATCACAATTTACTTTCAGCAGCAGACATAATTGTAACTGAGAGTTGTTTCCACTTTGGCCCAGCTTCTTCATTCTTTCTGGAGCTATGTCTCCACTCTTCCCCAGTGGTATATTGGACAGCAACGGACCTGGTGTGCTTACCTTCTGGTGTCATATCTTTTTGCCTTTTCATATTATTCATGGGGTTCTCAAGGAAAGAATCATTTGCCATACTCAACCATTTGCCATTCCCTTCTCTAGTGTACCAAGTTTAGTCAGACTCTCCACCAGGGCACATTGGTCTTGAGTGGCCCTGCACAGCCTGGCTCATAGCTTCACTGAGTTACACAAGGCTATGATCCATGTGATCATTTTGGTTAGCTATCTGGGATTGTGGTTTTCATTCTGGAGACCGTGGGATTATAGTTCTTGCTTCTGCCTGCCTTAATTTCATAAATTTGCTCCTTTCTGAGCTGTGAAACAAGCACACTGTAAATTAATCTCAACAGTATAGTCCATTGTGGGTGTTCTTGGTTGGTTCTCCAGTTACATGGATTACTATTCTCTTTAACATTTAAAAAATTATCAGAAATGATTTAATTCAGTTTTAACAAGAAACCAACATATTTTGATCTACATTGTAAAGAGTAATTGAATCCAATGTCAAAGGCAAAATATTACTCACCATTCTTGCAACTGTCATTCTGAAAAGAAGGTTGAGGTAGTTCTGATATCTTGAAGACACATCTTCACCACATACTTATTATGTCCTCTAACTATCTTAGGTCATGATATGTTAGTAGAATAAATTAATAATCTTTAAAATAATATAATGCTTAAGCAAAATAAAAATTTAAATTATAAGGTCAGTGGTATTAAAGTAAAAATGAAAATAGTAACAGAAATAAACAAGCCTCATTTATGGTTTTAACAACCCATAAATTCATAGCAACCCACTCCAGTATTCTTGCCTGGAAAATCCCAAGGACAGAGGAGCCTGGCAGGCTATAATCCATAGGGTCACAAAGACTCTTAAGCTAAATGTAACTTTAAGAGGCTGTCTTCATTCTCTGTATTCATATTGCTAGAGCATTATTGTGTCCTGATCACTTTCTCTCTTTCATCTTCACTTCACCAAACACCAACAAATTCTTTTGACTAATTCCTTAGAATCTCTCCTAATCTATCTTCTTCCCACTATAATTACATTCCAAAGTGATATGCAGACTAACATTTGAAAAGTAAAAATTCATACAAGCAAGTGTTCCTTGTTTTCTCTTCTTATTGTTATTGAAGCATTTGTTGTTGTTTTTCAGTTGCTCAGTAGTGTCCAACTCATAGCAACCCCAAGGATTGCAGCATACCAGGTTTCCCATATAGTTGATTTGTAACATTAAGTATACAATAGAAGTGGCTTCTCCATGGCTCAGTGGTAAAGAATCCATTTGTAATGCAAGAGATCTGGGTTCAAATCCTGGGCTTGGAAGATACTCTGAGAAGGGAATTACTCCCCACTCTGATATTCTTGCCTAGAGAATTCCATGGAGAGAAGAGTCTGGTGGGCTACAGTCCATGTGGTTGCAAAGAGTCAAATGTGACTGAACAATTTACACTATAAAAGAATGAATCACAGCCTAAGTTTATACTCCATTTCAAGCATGCCAAGTCACTTCAGTCATGTCACATTATTTGCGACAACATGGATGGACTCTGAGGGCATATGCTGAGTAGCGGACACACACACACTCCACATCTTTTTTACCCATTCATCTGTTGATGGACATGTAGGTTGCTTCCATATCTTGGCAATTGTAAATAATGCTGCTATGAGCATTGGGGCGTATTATCTTTTGAATTGGTTTTGTTTTCTTATTCAAATACATACCCAGGGTTGGAATTGCTGGGTCATATGGTAGTTCTAATAAGAGAAACTAAAAGCAATAGAGAAAAGGAAAGATATACTCATCTTAAGCAGAGTTCCAAAGAATAGTAAGGAGAGATAAGAAATCCTTCCTCAGTGGTCAGTGCTAAAAGTGGAGGAAAATAATAGAAGGGGAAAGACTAGAGATCTATTCAACAAAATTAGAGATACCAAGGGAACATTTCATGCAAAGATGAGCACAATAAAGGACAGAAGCAATATGGACCTAACAGAAGTATGAGATATTAAAAAGAGGTGGCAAGAATACACAGAAGAACTAAACAAAAAAGATGTTAATGACCCAGATAACCACCATGGTGTGATCACTCACCTAGAGCCAGATATCCTGGAAATGCAAAGTCAAGTGGGCCTTAGGAAGCAACACAACAAAACAAAGCTAGAGGAGATGATGGAATTCCAGTTGAATTATTTCAATCCTAAAAGATAATACTGTGAAAGTGCTGCAGTCAATATGCCAGCAAATTAGGAAAACTCAGCAATGGCCACAGTTTCATTCCAATTCCAAAGAAAGGCAATGCTAAAGAATGTTCAAATGACTGTACAGTTGCACTCATCTCACATGCTAGCAAAGTAATGCTCAAAATTCTCCAAACTAGGCTTCAACAGTATATGAAACAAGGACCTCCAAATGTTCAAGCTGGATATATAAAAGGCAGAGGATGAGAGATCAAATTGACAACATTTGTTGGATCATCAAAAAAGTGAGAGAATTCCAGACAAACATCTACTTCTTCTTACTGAGTACTTCAAAGCCTTGGACTGTGTGGATCACAACAAACTAGAACATTCTTAAAGACATAAGAATACCAGACCACCTTACCTGTCTCCTCAAAAACTTGTATGCAGGTCAAGAGCAATAGTTAGAAACAGACATGGGACAATGGGCTGGTTCCAAATTGGGAAAGGAGTAATTCAAGGCTGTATATTGTCACCCTGCTTATTTAACTTCTATGCAGAGTACATCATGAGAAATGCTGGGTTACATGAAGCACAAGCTGGAATCAAGATTGCTGGGAGAAATATCAATAACATCAGACATGCAGGTGATACCATCATTATGGCAGACAGAAAAGAGACACTAGAGCCTCTTGATGAAAGGGAAATAGGAGAGTGAAAAAGATGGCTTAAAACTCAACATTCAAAAAAACTAAGATCATGGCAACTGGTCCCACACTTCATGGCAAATAGATGGGGAAACAGTGGAAACAGTGAGAGACTTTAATTTGGGGGGCTCCAAAATCACTGCAGATGGTGACTGCAGCCATGAAATTAAAAGAGGCTTGCTCCTTGGAAGAAAAGCTCTGACCAACCTAGACAGCATATTTAAAAGAAGCATATTACTTTGCCAACAGTTATCAATCTAGTCAAAGCTATGGTTTTTCCATTAGTCATGTATGGATGTGAGATTTGGACCATAAAGAAAGCTGAGCACCAAAGAATTGAAGCTTTTATTCTCTGGTATTAGAGAAGACTCTTGAGAGTCCCTTGGACTGCAAGGAGATCCAAACAGTCCATCCTAAAGGAAATCAGTCCTGACTATTCATTGGAAGAACCGATGTTGAAGCTAAACCTCCAGTGCTTTGGCCTCTGAAGGGAAGAACTGACTCTGGAAAAGGCCCTGATCCTGGGAAAGATTGAGGGCTGGAGGAGAAAGGGATGACAGAGGATGAGATGGTTGGATGTCATCACTGACTCGATGGACGTGAGTTTGAGCAAGTTCTAGAAGTTGCTGATGGAGAGGGAAGCCTGGCATGCTGTAGCCCATAGGGTCACGAACAGTTGTACAAGACTGAATGATTGAACTGAATCTAACTGAACTGATGGTAGTTCCATTTTTAGTTTTGTAAGAAACCCCTGTCTAATTTTCATAGTGGCTGCAGGAAACACTGATTTTAGACTACAACAAAAGCTACAATTATAAAATGAACATGGTGATGTCACAAAACAGACATATAGATCAATGAAGCAAGGTAGGGAGCCCATAATTAAATCCACACACTTATAGTCAATTAATCTAAAACAAAGCGGGTAAGAATATATGGCAGAGAAAAGGCAGTCTCTTCAACAATGGTCTGGAAAAACTGGACAACTCCATGTAAAAGAATGAAATAAAAATGTTCTTAATACTATATATAAAAGTAAGCTCAAATGAATTAAAGATTTAAATCTAAGAACAGATACCACAAAATATTAAAGGAAAACATTCTTTAATATTAATCAATGTAGTATTTTTTTGGATTCATCTCTCAAATGAAGAAAATAAAAGCAAAAAGAAATGAATTTAAATTGAAAAACTTAATGAGACCAAATTAAACTTGAAAGCTTTTGCACAACAAAGAAAACCATAAACAAAATAAAAATGCAACCTACAAAATGAGAGAAACTATTTGAAAATGATGTGACTAATAAAGCATTAATAAATATCTCACATGTGTAAACAGCTCATAGAACTTAGTTATCCAGCTTTATAACTTCCTGATGTTGATCCAATCTTTGATAAAGAAATAAGAGTACATCATGAGAAATGCTGGGCTGGAAGAAACACAAGCTGGAATCAAGATTGGTGGGAGGAATATCAATAACCTCATATATGCAGATGACATCACCGTTATGGCAGAAAGTGAAGAGGAACTAAAAAGCCTCTTGATGAAAGTGAAAGTGGAGAGTGAAAAAGTTGGCTTAAAGCTCAACATTCAGAAAATGAAGATCATGGCATCTGGACCTATCACTTCATGTGAAATAGATAGGGAAACAGTGGAAACAGTGTCAGACTTTATTTTGGGGGGTGCTCCAAAATCACCGCAGATGGTGACTGCAGCCATGAAATTAAAAGAAGCTTACTCCTTGGAAGAAAAGTTATGACCAACCTAGATAACATATTCAAAAGCAGAGATATTTGCTGACTAAGGTCCGTCTAGTCAAGGTTACGGTTTTTCCTGTGGTCATGTATGGATGTGAGAGTTGGACTGTAAAGAAAGCTGAGCACTGAAGAATTGATGCATTTGAGAGAAGACTGTTGACAAGACTGTCATGTTGGAGAAGACTCTTGAGAGTCCCTTGGACTGCAAGGAGATCAGTCCATTCTGAAGGAGATCAGCCCTGGGTATTCTTTGGCAGGAATGATGCTAAAGCTGAAACTCCAGTACTTTGGCCACCTCATGCGAACAGTTGACTCATTGGAAAAGACTCATGCTGGGAGGGATTGGGGGCAGGAGGAGAAGGGGACAACAGAGGATAAAATGGCTGGATGGCATCACTGACTTGATGGACGTGAGTCTGAGTGAACTCCAGGAGTTGGTGTTGGACATGCAGGCCTGGCATGCTGCGATTCATGGGGTCTCAAAGAGTCAGACACGACTCAATGACTGAACTGAACTGAATAGGCAATTCAGTGGAAAAAGGATAATCTTTTCAACAATTGATGTTTAAACATCCACATGCAAAAATAATATTGGTACAGAACTTACACTTTCTAGAAAAATTTACTCAAGATGGCTCATAGGCCTAAATGTAAAATGCCAAATGCCAAAATTCCTAGAAAAAAATATAAGAGAAAGTCTAAATGTCTTTCGGTTTGGTGACAACCCTTTAGACAACCCTTTAGATAACTCAAAAGCATGATTCATGAAAGAACAAGTTTATCTGTTGGACTCCATTAACATTAAAAGCTTCTAAAAAATGACAGAGAAATGAGGAATTGAAAAGCAAACCAGTGTCTGAGATAAAATCTTTGCAAGATATATATCTGGTAAAAGACTAATTTACCAAATATGGAAATAATTCTTACAACTGAACAATAAGAAATCAAACAACCCAGTTAAAAGAAGACATCATATCTGAACAGATACTTGACCAAATAGGCATTAAAGCATCTGAAAAAATGCTCAAAATAATGTCATAAAAATTAAAAATTAAAAGTGAGATACCATTACACATCTATTAGAAAGGCTAAAATCCAAAACACTGACCAAAACAAATGCTAGCAAGGATGTGGACCAACAGGAATTTTCATGTTGTTGTTAAGAATGCAGAATAAAACAGCCACTTTGAAATGCAGTTGGACAGATTCTTATGAAACTGAATACACTCTTAGCAAGCAATTTAGTAATTGTGTGCCTTGTTATTAGTTGTTGTTCAGTTGCCAAGTCATGTCCGACTCTTAGTGACCCCATAGACTGCTACATGAACTCTCTGTCCCTCACCATTTCCCGGAATTTTCTCAATTTTATATCCTTTGAATTGATGATGCAATCCTGCCATCTCATCCTCTGTCACCCTCTTGTCATTCTGCCTTGCTATTTAGCTAAATGAATTGAAAATTTATGTTCACAGATAAATCTACACATGTTTATAAAAGCTTTATTTATAATTGTAGCACATCACGCCTCCCTGTCCATCACCAACTCCTGCAGTTCACTCAGACTCACATCCATCAAGTCGATGATGCCATCCCACCATCTCATTCTCTGTCATCCCTTTCTCCTCCTGCCCTCAATCCCTCCCAGCATTAGAGTCTTTTCCAATGAGTCAACCCTTTGCATGAGGTGGCCAAAGTACTGGAGTTTCAGCTTTAGCATCATTCCCTCCAAAGAATACCCAGGGCTGATCTCCTTCAGAATGGACTGGTTGGATCTCCTTGCAGTCCAGGGGATTCTCAAGAGTCTTCTCCAACACCACAGTTTAAAAGCATCAATTTTTCGGCGCTCAGCTTTCTTCACAGTCCAACTTTCACATCCATACATGACCACTGGAAAAACCATCCATACAATATTATTTAAGAAAAGACATGGAGGAATCTTAAATGCATATTGCTAAATGAAAGAAGCCAACCTGAAAAGACATAATGTATGAGTCTAACTATATTCTGGAACAGGCAAAACTATGGAGATGGTAAAATGATCGGTGATTAGAGGAATCTTAGAGGGAGGAAATGATAATAGGTGGGGAGCATGAATGTTAAGACAAGTTAAACTATTCTATATGATACTGTAATTGTGAATACATATTTTGTATTTATCAAAACTCATAGAATGTACAACACAAAGTGTGAAACAATATAAATACTAGTACATAGTAAATAATAAAAGAACAATTTTGGTTCCGTAAGAGTAACAAATATGCCACATTAATACCAGATGTTAATAATAGGGTAAACTGTGAGTGACTGAGGTTGATGGAATATGTGGGAACTCTATACTTTCCACTAAATTTTTCTATATACTTAAAACCTACCTAAAAATACATTATTCTTTTTTAAGAGTTACTGAGATCCAACCAGTCTATTCTAAAAGAGATCAGTCCTGGATGTTCTTTTGGAAGAACTGATGCTAAAGCTGAAACTCCAGTACTTTGGCCACCTCACGCAAAGAGTTGACTCATTGGAAAAGACTCTGATGCTGGGAGGGCTTGAGGGCAGGAGGAGAAGGGGACGACCGAGGATGAGATGACTGGATGGCATCACCGACTCGATGGACATGAGTCTGCATGAACTCTGGGAGTTGGTGATGGACAGGGAGGCCTGGCATGCTGCGATTCATGGCGTTGCAAGGAGTTGGACATGACTGTGCGACTGAACTGAACTGAACTGATGGCTTTTAACTGCTTTAGAATAATCCAAACTCTTCTCTTTTTTTTTTTTCAAGTTCCTACACTCTCTGCTTCCTAAGTCCGTTTCTTCATCTTCTATCACCTTTCATTTACGCCAAACATTTCTCTCTATGTTTAAGCATAATAAATAATTTTCAATTTAGTACTTTCAAAATTGCTATCCCTTTGAATAATATTTTAATCATAAATCTTCATGCCTTTTCTGCATTCATATGCCTTCAAATGGACCATTAATCATCACTGCATCTAAAGTTCTTTTTCCCTTAGGAGTTCTTAGTGGGTGATATTTTCTTATGTATGTTTTTTGTATCTCACCTACCATAAGAATGAGATTTTAGGAGATCAGAAACTTTATCTGTCCTGGTTACAATTGTCACTTTACAACTCTTTAACAATCTGAATAATAAATATCATGTAATAGGACCCAAAATAATATCTGTCACATAAATTAACAGCTAGCATTTTACAGATGAGAAAAATAAAAACTTGAAAAGTCAGTGACTGACTGTTCACATCTATCCCATTGTAATGTTACAGGAAGGGAATTTTATTTCCTGCTGTCTCTGTGAACAGTGGACACTCCTCTTTGAAGTATAAAATAGTCCAACACAGAATATTCATAACCTCATTGGTATGACTTTAGGGAAATATAGTGATTTTTATGCAGAGAAGGCAATGGCACCCCACTCCAGTACTCTTGCCTGGAAAATGCCATGGATGGAGGAGCCTGGAAGGCTGCAATCCATGGGGTCACTGAGGGTCGGACATGACTGAACTACTTCACTTTCACTTTTCACTTTCATGCATTGGAGAAGGAAATGGAAACCCACTCCAGTGTTCTTGCCTGGAGAATCCCGGGGACTGGGGAGTCTGGTGGGCTGCCATCTACGGAGTCACACAGAGTCGGACACGACTTAAGCGACAGCAGCAGCAGCAGTGATTTTATGAAGAGTACCATGAAGCTTCTTTTAATTACTATGTTGTAAGAACCAATAAGTTCAGCTAAGATGATATCCAATTATGTATGTTAGGTTAAAATATATGTTTTTTCCTAAAAATTAACTTTAAAGAATATATTATAGTTGGTATTTATTTATATTCTTTTAAATCAAAATGGATATCCATCTTTATGGCCTGGAAGTACTATATCATCACATTTATTGCTCTATGCAATGACAGGATTTTCCCTATATTCTCCCACATCACTTCTAGTCTCAGATTTCATCCATTAAAATGTGTATTAAATTAACAAAACAAATTATTTTAAATTTAATTAATTCATAAAGAAAATTTTAATTTAAATGCCAAGAGTTTTTTGACCTGAGGATTGAATTCTGTAGTTTTATATATGAATTAACAGATATTTGAGACCTCTTGTGGACTAAGGCCAGCTTCCTGGGTGTTCAGTTCAGTTACTCAGTCATATCCGACTCTGCAATGCCATGGACTCCAAAACGCCAGACTTCCCTGTCCATCACCAACTCCCAGAGCTTGCTCAAATTCATCTCCATTGAGTTGGTGATGCAGTTCAACCATCTCATACTCTATTTTCCCTTTATCGTCCTGCCTTCAATCTTTCCCAGCATCAGGGTCTTTTCCAATAAGTCAGTTCTTCACATCAGGTGGCCAAAATATTGGAGCTTCAGCTTCAGCATTCCCAGGTGGCTCAGTGTAAAGTTTGCAGGACATACAGGAGACTTGGGTTAGATCCCTAAGAAAAGGAGATGGCAATCCAGTCTGGTTTTCTTGCCAGGAATATCGCCCTGTGGACAGAGTCACCGGGTGGACTGCAGTCAATAGAGTCACAAAGAATTAGGCACAACAGAGCAGGCACACGAACAAGGGCATTACACTATGTGCTATACAACTGAATAAACAGGTCTTTTTTTTTTTTTCAGATTTCTTCACTTTTAGGGCCCATTTATTTAATATTAAAGTAGGATTCATGTATTGTTGAAGCCTGGCTTGGAGAGTTTTGAGCATTACTTTACTAGCATGTGAGATGAGTGCAATTGTGTGGTAGTTTGAGCATTCTTTGGCATTGCCTTTCTTTGGGATTGGAATGAAAACTGACCTTTTCCAGTCCTGTGGCCACTGCTGAGTTTTCCAAATTCACTGGCATATTGAGTGCAGCACTTTCAGAGCATCATCTTTCAGGATTTGAAATAGCTCAACTGGAATTCCATCACCTCCACTACCTTTGTTCATAGTGATGCTTCCTAAGACTTTCTTGACTTCACTTTCCAGGATGTCTGGCTCTAGGTGAGTGACCACACCATCATGATTATCTGGGTCATGAAGATTTTTTTTTGTATAGTTCTGTGCATTCTTGCCACCTCTTCTTAATATCTTCTGCTTCTGTTAGGTATTATTTTTGTCCTTTATTAAGCCCATCTTTGCATGAAATGTTCCCTTGGTATCTCTAATTTTCTTGAAGAGAACTCTAGTCTTTCCCATTCTATTATTTTCTTCTATTTCTTTGCATTCATCACAGAGCAAGGCTTTCTAATGTCTCCTTGCTATTCTTTGGAACTCTGCATTCAGATGGGTATAGATTTCCTTTTCTCCTTTGCTTTTTGCTTCTCTTCTCTTCACAGCTATTTGTAAGGCCTCCCCATACAACCATTTGCCTTTTTACATTTCTTTTTCTTGGGGATGGTCTTGATCCCTGTCTCCTGTACAATGGCATGAAACTCTGTCCATAGTTTATCAGGCACTCTATCAGATCTAGTCCCTAAAATCTATTTATCACTTGCACTGTATAATCATAAGGAATATGATTTAGGTCATACCGGAATGGTCTGGTGGTTTTCCCTACTTTCTACAATTTAAGTATGAATTTTGCAATAAGGAGTTCATGATCTGAGCCACAATCAGCTTCTGATGCTGTTTTTGCTAACTGTATAGAGCTTCTCCACCTTTGGCTGCAAAGAATATAATCAATCTGATTTCATTGTTGACCATCTGGTGATGTGTGAGTCTTCCTTTGTGTTGTTGGAAGAGGGTGTTTGCTATGACTAGTGCATTCTCTTGGAAAAACTCTATTAACCTTTGCCCTGCTTCATTCTGTACTCCCAGGCCAAATTTCCCTATTACTTCAGGTGTTTCTTGACTTCCTACATTTGCATTCCAGTCCCCTATAATGAAAAGGACACCTCTTTTGATGTTAGTTCCAGAAGCTTTTGTAGGTCTTCATAGAACCATTCAACTTCAGCTTCTTTAGCATTACTGGTCTGGGCATATACTTGGATTACTGTGATAGTGAATGGTTTGCCTTGGAAAAGGACAGAGATCATTCTGTCGTTTTTGAGACTGCACCCAAGTACTGCATTTCAGACTCTTTTGTTGACTATGATGGCTACTCCATTTCTTCTAAGGTATTCTTGCCCACAGTAGTAGATATAATGGTCACAAGAGTTAAATTCACCCATTTGTCCATTTTAATTCACTGATTCCTAAAATGTCAATATTTACTCTTGCCATCACCTGTTTGATCCCTTCAAATTTGTCTTGATTCATGGACTCAACATTCCAAGTTCATATGCAGTATTGCTCTTTACAGCATTGGACCTTGCTTCCATCATCAGTCACATCCACAGCTGGGTATTGTTTTTGCTTTGGGATTGTCTCTTCATTCACTCTGGAGTTATTTCTCCACTCATCTCCAGTAACATATTGGGTACCTACCAAGCTGGGGAATTCGTCTTTCAGTGTTCTATCTTATTGCCTTTTCATACTGTTCATGGGGTTCTCAAGGCAATAATACTGAAGTGATTTGCCATTCCCTTCTCCAATGGACCACATTTTGTCAGGTCTCTCCACTAGAGATGGGAATACCAGACCACCTGACCTGCCTCTTGAGAAACCTATATGAAGGTCAGGAAGCAACAGTTAGAACTGGACATGGAACAACAGACTGGTTTTAAATAGGAAAAGGAGTACATCAAGGTTATATATTGTCACCCTGCTTATTTAACTTACATGAAAAGTACATCATGATGAAAGCTGAGCTTGATGATCACAAGCTGGAATCAAGATTGCTGGGAGAAATATCAATAACCTCAGATGTGCAGATTACACCACCCTTATGGTAGAAAGCAAAGAAGAACTAAAGATCCTATTGATAAAAGTGAAAGAGCAGAGTGAAAAAGTTGGCTTGAAACTCAACATTCAGAAAACTAAGATCATGGCATCTGGTCCCAAGACTTCATGGCAAATAGTGGAAACAGTGAGAGACTTCATTTTGGGGGGTTCTAAAATCACTGCAGATGGTGACTGCAGCCATGAAATTCAAAGATGCTTGCTCCTTGGAAGAAAAACTATGACCAATCTAGACAGCATATTAAAAAGCAGAGACATTATTTGGCCAAAAAAAGTCTGTCTAGCCAAAGCTCTGCTTTTTCCAGTAGTCATGTTTGGATGTGAGATTTGGACCATAAAGAAAATTGAGCACCAAAGAATTGGTGCTTTTGAATTGTGGTGTTGGCGAAGACTCTTAAGAATCCCTTGGACTGCAAGGAGATCCAACCAGTCCATCTTAAAGGAGACCAGTCCTGGGTACTCATAGAAAGGACTGATGCTGAAGCTGAAACTCCAAGACTTTGGCCATATGATGCAAAGAACTGACTCATTTGAAAAGACCTTTATGCTGGGAAAGATTGAAGGCAGAAGGAGTAGGGGATGACAGAGGATGAGTCAGTGAAGTCATGCTGCGTCCCTGGGGTTGGAAAAAGTCAGACTGGATTGAGCTACTGAACTGAACTGAACTGAGAGTAGGATTACAGAATTCACCAGAAAGTATAAAATATTTGGTTGGTCACATAGTTCCTTCAGGTTTTTTCCTCAAGGCAGTAATAGAAAAACTCAAATATTT
>SJYC01060782.1:0-22372 GCA_006408675.1 Madoqua kirkii | reverse complement strand
GGACACGACTGAAGTGACTTAGCAGCAGCAGAGCAACAGACTTTTTTTCAAAGTTGTACTTTTGTTAGTCACTCAGTCATGTCTGACTCTTTGCAGCCTCATGGATTGTAACTTACTAGGCTTCCCTGTCCTTGGAATTTTCCAGGCAGTAATAGTGGAAGTGGGTAGCCATTCCCTTCTCCAGAGCATCTTCCTGACTCATGGATTGAACCTGGGTCTCTTGCATTACAGGCAGATTCTTTATTGTCTGAACCACTAGGGAAGCAAACTAGTAAGTTTAAATCAATAGGAACATATCAAATATTTATTGACTCTTTATAGTGTACATGTCAAATTACTTCAATTAAAATCAAATTTGAATGTTAGATTGAGTGAACTCAGTGTAGGTGGACTAAAACTACTTCTATTTACTTTTCTGTGTAATGAAATTATTGGTCACATTAAAAAATTATAGCATTTTTTCATCTATTGTAAGTTACTTCTGTTTAAGGGGACTGGTCAAGAGCTCCTACAACACAGTAACAAATATTACAACAAATTGATAGGAAAAAATAAGCACTGAAATACATGCCTAGGCAATCCACAGAAAAATAAATAGGAAAGGACATTTAAGGGAAAATATTGTGACAGAAATGTATATTAGGACATAAAAGGACATCAATTTCAGTTAATTAAGGGGGATTAAAAAATTATTTAAAAAATCAAATATATCCTCTGTAACTTTATCTAAAAAACACATTCTACTTTCCTTAACTAGTTTTCATATAAAACTGCTTACTTTTACCCTTATTATTTCTAAATAGTTTCCATTGATTAGAATTTTAACCCTTAAAATTCTTACTTACAAATGAAAATGACAAAGAAAACAGTTGTGTTGCAGGAAAGGGGACCCCCTTTCATGGCCTGAAACTGGGCTCTTGTCTAACACTCAGAAAAGAATTGTCCATGGAGACACATGCTGATAATGCAAGAGATTTTATTGGGAAAGGCACTCGGGTGGAGAGCAGTAGGGTAAGGGAACCCAGGAGAACAGCTCTGCCACGTGGCTTGCAGTCTCGGTTTTATGGTGATAGGATTAGTTTCTGGGTGGTCTTTGGCCAATCATTCTAATTCAGTGTTTTTCTGGTGGTGCATGCATCCAAGATGGATGCTAGAGAGGATTCTGGGAGGTGGTTGGACTTGTGATGGCTCCTTTTGACCTTTCCCAAACTCTTCCAGTTTGTGGAGGCTTATTAGTTCCATGTTCCTTACCAGGACCTCCTGTCATAAAACAACTTATGCAAATGGTTACTATGGTGCCTGGCCAGGGTGGAAGGTTTCAATCAGTGTGTTTCCCCTAACGGTTGTAGACTGTCTTTGACTAACTCTCTGTGTATTCACAAATGTATAAATACATTTTATAGTTTTTTGAAGTGTATGTTCTTCCTTACAGTAAATTTTTCAATATGGCACAAGATATACTTACTAATAAATCTAATATCTTTTATTCTTCTGTAAAATGAAGCCAAAAGTGGTTAGAAGTTATGGTCAGTAATGAATGAGGATTTTGTCCTATTTCATAATGATTTAGATATTCAATGAATATCATTTACACCATCCCAATGTTATTAAGGCTGAGTTCCTCTGCCAAGTTTATGATTAACCTCTTTACCCAAAATGTTACTGTATTCCTTTTCTTGTCTAATACTTATTCCCTTCAAGATTGAGAAAGAGCAAAGAAAAGAGGGAACTGAAGCCAAGTTGTGGTGCTGAATCAAACTGTGGTGCTGTGTCCACAAGCCCATGCAGTAAAGCCAGTCTACTAACACCAGGTTATGGTGGAGAAAAGTACAGTGTTTATCATATGGTGCCAGACACTGATTCCTGGTAGGTTAGGGCTCAAAAAGCCCAAACTCTACTTTTAAAGGCCAGGTGAGGGAGGGGAAGGTCACCGGGTGTGTGAGGAGCTTGGGCACAATGCTCTGACTGGTTGACGTTGAGGTAAGAAGGTGGGTTACTTTATCAGTCCTTAGGCCCCAGTAGCTCTGGGGGCTATTTGCTCAGGATCATCAAGTAGATAATTCTTCCAGGAAATGTGCCCAGTTTGGTTCAGTCAGTCATTCACATTTGACTCTTTGTGACCCCATGAATCGCAGCATGCCAGGCCTCCCTGTCCATCACCATCTCCTGGAGTTCACTCAGACTCATGTTCATCGAGTCCCTGATGCCATCCAGCCATCTCATCCTCTGTCATCCCCTTCTCCTCCCAGCATCAGAGTCTTTTCCAATAAGTCAACTCTTCGCATGAGGTGGCCAAAGTATAGGAGTTTCAGCTTCAGCATCATTCCTGCCAAAGAAATCCCAGGGCTGATCTCCTTTAGAATGGACTAGTTGGATCTCCTTGCAGTCCAAGGGACTCTCAAGAGTCTTCTCCAACACCACAGATCAAAAGCATCAATTCTTTGGTACTCAGCCTTCTTCACAGTCCAACTCTCACATCCATACATGACCACAGGAAAAACCATAGCCTTGACTAGACGGACCTTAGTTGGCAAAGTAATGTCTCTGTTTTTGAATATGCTCTCTAAGTTGGTAATAACTTTCTTCCAACTTTTAATTTCATGGCTGCAGTCACCATCTGCAGTGATTTTGGAGCCCCCTAGAAATAAAGTCTGACACTGTTTCCTCATCTATTTCCCATGAAGTGATGGGACTGGATGTCATGATCTTCGTTTTCTGAACGTTGAGCTTTAAGCCAACTTTTTCCCTCTTCTCTTTCACTTTCATCAAGAGGCTTTTTAGTTCCTCTTCACTTTCTTCCATAAGGATGATGTCATCTGCATATCTGAGGTGATTGGTATTTCTCCCGGCAATCTTGATTCCGGCTTGTGCTTCTTCCAGTCCAGTGTTTCTCATGATGTACTCTTCATATAAGTTAAATAAGCAGGGTGACAATATACAGCCTTGACACACTCCTTTTCCTATTTGGAACCAGTGTGTTGTTCCATGTCCAGTTCTAACTGTTGCTTCCTGACCTGCATACAGATTTCTCAAGAGGCAGGTCAGGTGGTCTGGAAATGTGCCCAAGATACTATTATTATCTAGGTACTTCAGAGAAGAACTACAGCAGAGAATATGGGGGAGGGGTCTGTTCTAGGAAGACCCTGTGGGGATCTCCCTGAGTAGAAATGCCTTCCCATGCCCCCTATTCTTTGTAGGAAAATGGCTTCAGCCTGGCTGCTAGACCTTCCCTGAGTGCCAAAGGGCAGATTCAAACAGTTACTAATCAGGGAAGGGAGGGAAACAAAGAAAAAACAATCAAAAGATAGAGAAGCATAAAGTCTTGGTTCCTCCTGAAGGAGTGCACCTAACACTCTCTTTGAGCTCTTCTGCAGAACTAGGTCCCTCACCCAGATAGAGGATAGTAATAGGCTGAGCACAGGATTCCTAGAACACCTCCCAACGTTGCATTATTTTTTATTGTTTCCTGACTGCTTCTGCCTTGTCTCTGCATCCTCTCCCTTCTCTGATTAGCAACAGTTTGAATCTGCCCTTTGGAACTCTAGGAAGGCAAAGGAGGCTCAATAAAGCCTATTTCCTATAAAGAAGAAACTGGGGACATAGAAAGACCTTCATACCTCGGAGAACCCCATAGAAACCTGCTTGGGTTTTTAAACTCACTGTTCATAATGGAACAGTTGGATTCAAACTGTGTTTCTGGTAGATGAAGTAGGTTAAGTTCACCTGCTCAGATGGCTTAAGGTTTTTACTGGTATAGAGAAAGATTTCAAGATTTTTCATTCACATACTAATCAAATAACCTCTCCTTTTTCCCCCTTTCTGGTAAGAATTAACTTACTGAAGTTTGTGTTTCAAATAGAGAACCCTCAGTTTCTGTAAAAGACAAGGTAGAACATTTTCATCTCAACAACACAAAAGGAAAGTCCTCCTCCCAGGACTTTTGTTTACTAAATTCAGAGTTTTTACAATACGTATGAGCATTTGAGTATGGGAGGTTTGGGCCTTCTTAAGAAGAATAGAAGGATTTTTCTGTTTTTGTAAAGGCACAATTCCTAAGAAAATTTTACAACCTGTCCTCTATAGGACAGTTGATTTTAATTTATCAAGGAATTGAGTTCTAACCTGAATGCTATCAAGGGTCTAAGATAATCATATTTATCTTTAATTCACTTGTTAATATCAGGGAGAGAATATTCAACTAATAAATCAAAAGATTTCCATGTTTTCAATTTAGAGCTTTTTCTCTTTAGAATATTTTTCTTTCCCTCTGGGTATATAGCTTCATTAGCTGAGGAGGGAAGTTCTGAGGAAAAAATTCCTATCAGGCTCTGAATATCAGCTTCCAATTTGACTAGCTTCCTACCCTAGAGCTACTTAAAAAAAAAAAAAAAAAAAAAAACCTTACAACTATCTTGTCAGGTTTCAGCCAGGACAAAGAGAATAAGTATTCCTGGCAGAAATGAATGACTGACTCCCTTAGACACAAGAGGTGTCTAGCCAGAGGGTACAAATGATATTACCCTCCCAAGATACAGAGCTACTCCCCAAAAAAGAGCCAAAAGGAAGAAAGACTTAGATAATTTCTCTGAAAGCTGGCAACAGTTAATAGTACCTGGTAAAGTTAACTTGTGTATCAGCACCCACAAGATGGAGGCTGCTCCAGCAGGCCAGTCTCCATTACCAATCTAAACTTAAGTCAGCCTACAATTAGGAGAAACACCTGTCAAAGAATCCTAACAAAAATACCAATTCAATTCAGTTCAGTTGCTCAGTCGTGTCTAACTCTTTGCGACCCCATGAATCACAGCACGTTAGGCCTCCCTGTCCATCACCAACTTCCAAGTTCACTCAGACTTACGTCCATCAAATCAGTGATGCCATCCAGCCATCTCATCCTCTGTCGTCCCCTTCTCCTCCTGACCCCAATCCCTCCCAGCATCAGAGTCTTTTCCAATGAGTCAACTCTTCGCATCAGGTGGCCAAAGTACTGGAGTTTCAGCTTCAGCCTCATTCCTTCCAAAGACAATACCAATTACACTTCTCTAACTCAGCTGTAGCTAGTTTACCTTACCCTGGGAAGTAGAAGCTGCTAGCCTGAAATGGTAATTGACCTCCTAGCCAATCAAGCCCAGTTTAGCTGTTGCCTCTTCTGTAAAACTCAGTCTTGCCCCAAATCCCATAGAAACAACATTCCCGCTGCTTGTGAGTCACTGCATTTGCCCAAATAAAGAGGATTGCTTTCCTTTGAATAAAAGGCATCAAACTCATTACAATTTTTTTTTTTTAGGTTCATCATTTGACAACCCTAGCCATAGAGAGATGGCAATCCACATTTCTGTTTGGTTACATTTTGGGGCCTCCCAACCTGATAGTTGAACCACCAGCGTGTCGAAGAATCAACAACCTATATGCTGCAGACAGACTGAAAACCAAGTCAAGTTCTCGGGACACAAAACAGGACAAACAAGAAGACAACAGCTGGCACTTGAAGAGAAAAAGATAGATAACCATTAAGAAACAATGTGAAATTTTGCCTTCCCTTTTCGACTAGGCACTAGAGAGATCCAGAAGAGTTGACACTGGTAAGAATTTTTACCTTTCACCAGCTTCTGCTAGTTATCTCAGGACCCAAACTGTAAGCCCCACAGTGAGTGGGATTTACAGTAGAGTATGAAGGCCCGGCAACTACCAGATTTTCCTAGGTTTTCTATCAATTTTAATTTTAGCTTCCTCTGGGCCGTTTCAGGTAATAACTTGTATCAATTTACTACAGAATCCCTGAGAATGTAATCATCCTTAGGAGGGGCCCTAAATGGTGATCCTCCTTTGAGGGTAGATAGGGTGTTCAAGTTGGTGTGGAAGAATTTGCACCACCTTTGAGGACATTTTATTCTGATGTACATTTGCAAGTTTATTGCAAGTGAGATAGCAATTTCTGGCTTAGTATTTTGATGTTGGACTCCTAGGAGGATGACATTGGGGAGGACTAAGGATTGTTTTAGGTTTCTGGACTTGTTGCAGTTGTAGGATCACTAATTTGGACTTTTGCTTATAGTCTTGTCTCTTCAGAGTGAAAAGGTGATTCAGAGAGAGAATTGGTAGACTGTGAGTGCTCAGGTAAAGGAGGATAGAGGGGAGCAGTAGGAATCACATCAGTTTCAGTTTTGCTTTGGTCCTTGTGTCTTTACTTTTTCATTAGCCTTTTGCAATGAATCTGTCAATGAAATTATTTTGTAACTTTGAAGTTTTTTGGAGTTTTCTGGATAACAATGAAAATAGATATCCGATTCAGTTGTTTGATTTGGGAACCCTTGCTTTTAAATGTCTCTTCTAATAATCTTGTCTAATTACTGTGTCCATAAAGGCTATTGTGTTTCTAGATTTTCTAAGTAAGATTTTTTTACCATTTATGTAGGTATCTAAAGCTTCTGGGACCACAGTTGTTAGATGTAATATAAGCAGATGTGCCAGAAGGCAATGCACTCAATTCTTTGAAACTTAAGGATTCATTTGTATTGTTAAAGCTTGGCTCTCTTGCAGCTAAATTAATAACAAAGAGGGATATGAAGTTGGGGTGGGGATTTTGTGGTTCTTTATAGAAATGGCAACCCATTCTAGTATTCTTGCCTGGAAAATTCCATGGACAGAAGAGCCTGGTGGGCTACAGTCCATAGGTCACAAAGAGTTGGATTTGACTGAGCACACACACACACACACACACACACACAGAAACACACACACAGTTTACCTCATTGCAAAGAAAATTTCTTGAAGTCAGTGAGCTACTGTCAATTTAACCTGTTTTTTGACCAACTTATCCTAGCACAAGAGTCTTAGAGTTAGATGATGAGTGCTCAGACTTTGCAGCTTTGGCTCTTGAGATTCTCATTAGTAACAGAGCTATCAATTTCTTTCACAAGAAGATTTCCTTATAGTGGTGGATGCCCTGGCCACTTTTAATAGTTCTACTAATACTACCTATATTTTGATGTGCCTTTGGTCAAAATGATCAAAATTTCTTTTCCTAATTTATTTCCCCAAGTCCCTCAGTGGTTTATGCTGTGAACTTGAGGCTTTGTGAGTCACTTAAAGACTAGTATCCATTGAAGACTTTCAATATAACTCTATCATTACTTGTGAACCTTTCCAGGATCTAGAACTTGGGAACTGTATGCAATAAACCTTGAAACATTTCCAGTGCCCTAGTGCCTTTCTAGTATGTGCGTATGTGTTTGTGTGTGTCTCTATATATAATATATATAGTATATACACATGCATATACCATATCTTCTTTATCTATTGATAGACACATACATGTTGCTTCTATTTTGGCAAAGTAATGCTACTATCGACATTGGGGTACATGTATCATTTCAAATTAGCGTTTTTATTTTATTTGGATATATACCTAGTGGTAAAATTGCTATATCATATGATAGTTCTAATTTTAGTTTTTTCTTTTAACTCCATACTATTTTCTATAGTGGTGGCACCAATTTAAATTCCTGCCAGCAGTGTATTAGGGTTTTATTTTCTCTGTCCTTGCAAATATTTCTTATTTGTAGACTTTTTGATGATAGCCATTGTGATAGGTATGAGGTGATATCTTATGGATTTGACTTGTATTTCTCCAATGATTAACATCTTTTCAAGTCTGTTGGCTATCCGTCTGTTTCTTTGAAAATATATCTATTCAGGTCTTCTACTCATTTAGTACATGTATCGTTTCAAATTAGCGTTTTTATTTTATTTGGATATATACCTAGTGGTAAAATTGCTATATCATATGATAGTTCTAATTTTAGTTTTTTCTTTTAACTCCATACTATTTTCTATAGTGGTGGCACCAATTTAAATTCCTGCCAGCAGTGTATTAGGGTTTTATTTTCTCTGTCCTTGCAAATATTTCTTATTTGTAGACTTTTTGATGATAGCCATTGTGATAGGTATGAGGTGATATCTTATGGATTTGACTTGTATTTCTCCAATGATTAACATCTTTTCAAGTCTGTTGGCTATCCGTCTGTTTCTTTGAAAATATATCTATTCAGGTCTTCTACTCATTTTTCAATTGGGTTGTTTGTTTTATTGACTGAGTTGTATGAACTGATTATATGTTTTGGGCATTAACTCCTTATTGGTCATATCATTTGCAAACATACCTTCTGTTAAGTAGATTCTCTTTTCATTTCATACATGATTTCCTTTGCTGTGCAAAAGAGAAGGCAGTGGCACCCCACTCCAGTACTCTTGCCTGGGAAATCCCACGGGCGGAAGAGCCTGGTGGGCTGCAGTCCATGGGGTCGCTAAGAGTCAGACTCGATTAAGCGACTTCACTTACACTTTTCACTTTCATGCACTGGAGAAGGAAATGGCAACCCACTCCAGTGTTCTTGCCTGGAGAATCTCAGGGATGGGGGAGCCTAGTGGGCTGCCGTCTATGGGATCAAACAGAGTTGGACACGACTGAAGTGACTTGGCAGTATTTGTTTATATTTGCTTTTTCTTCCTTTGCCTGAGAGGAGAGATCCAAAAATATATTGCTAAAATTTGTGTCCGAGAGTGTACTGCCTATGCTTTCTTCTACGGGTTTTATGGTTTCTGAGCTTATATTTAGGTCTTTAGTACATTTTGAGTTTATTTTTATATATAGTGTGGGAAAATGTTCTAAATTCATTTTTTAATTTAGCACTCCAATTTTCCCAGCACCACTGATTGAAAAGACTGTTTCTTTCCCATTTATATATTGTTGCCTTCTTAGTCATTGATTAGTGTACCATAAGTACATGGGATTTTTTCTGGGTTTTGTATTCTTTTCCATTGATCTCTATGTTTATTTTTGTGCCCATATCGTATTGTTTTGATTCCTATAGTTTTTAGTATAGTTTGAAGTAAGGGAGCATGATAACTCCAACTTTGTTAATTTTTCTCAAAATTTCTTTGGCAATTCAGAATCTTCCAATACTATGTTAAATAGAGTGGTCAGAGTGAATATCCTTCTCTTGTTCCTGATCTTGAGGAAAAGATTTTTGCTTTTCACTCTCAAGTGTGATGTTAGCTGTGAGTTTGTCATACATAACCTTTACTATGTTGAGATATGTTCCCTCTATACCAACTTTGAAGTGAAAGTGAAAGTCATTGAGTCATGTCCTACTCTTTGCGACCCCATGGACTATACAGTCCATGGAATTCTTTAGGCCAGAATAATGGAGTGGGTAGACTTTCCCTTTTCCAGGGAATCTTCCCAACCTAGGGATAGAAGCCAGGTCTCCCGCATTGCAGGCAGATTCTTTACCAGCTAAGCCACAAGGAAAGCCCAAGAATACTGAAGTGGATAGCCTATCCCTTTTCCAGTGGATTTTCCAGACCCAGGAATCGAACATTGTCTCCTACATTGCAAGCAGATTCTTTAACAACTGAACTATCAGGGAAACCCCAATTTAGATGATAACTTTTATCATGAATGGATGTTGAATTTTGTCATTTGCTTTTTCTATATCTATGAAGATGATCATTGTTAATGTTATCCTTCCTTTTTGTCATGTGGTGTAGCACACTGATTGGATTGCAGATAGTTAACTATTTTTCATACCTGGAATAAATCCTGGTGTATTATACTTCAGTGCATCTATATTCAACAGAGATATTGGTCTATGATTTTAATTAATTATAATTAAATTTCTATAATTACAAATTCAACTTCACTACTACTGATTGCTATGTTCAGATTGTCTAGTTCTTCCTGATTCAGTCCTGGGAGATTGTAGTTTCTAGAAATTCATTAGGTTGTCCAATTTGTTCACATATAAATATTCATAGTATCTCATAATTTTCTGTATCTCTGGGATATTGGTTGTTACTTTTTCTGTTTCTTATTTATTTGAGTCAATTATTTTTTTCTTGATGAGTTTGATTCAAAGCTTATTAACTTGAACTTTTCAAAAAACCAAATCTTGGTTTCATTGCTATTTTCTGTTCCTTTTCAGGTCTCTATTTCATTTGTTTCCTCTCTGATCTTTATTATTTTCCATCCTTCACTGACTTTAGTTTTTTTGTTTTTTTGTTTTTTCCCCTAATTTCTTAAGATGTTAGATTAGGTTGTTTAAAATTTTTCATTTTCTTGATTTAGGCCCATATTGCTATAAACTTTCATTTTGCTTTGCATCCCATAAATTTTGGAAAACTTTTTAATTTGTCTAGAGATATTTTCTAATTTTACTTTTATTTCCTCATTGACTTTTTGATATTTTAGTAATATAGTTTATTCTCCACATGTTTCTTATTTTTCCCATTTGCTTTGTGTAATTGATTTCTATTTTCATACCATTGTAGTCAGGAAATAAGGTTGATATAATTTCTATCCTGTTAAATTTATTAAGACTTGTTCTATCACCTTCCCTGCTGGCTCAGACAGTAAAGAATTTTCCTGCATTGCTGGAGACCTGGTTTCAGTCCCTGGGTCAGGAAGATCTCTGGAGAAGGAAATGGCAACCTCCAGTATTTTTTCCTAGATAATCCCATGGACAGAGGAGCCAGGTAGGCTACAGTCCATGGGGTCACAAGGAGCCAGATATGACTGAGTGATTAAAAGTTAACTTTTATCACCTGTCATGTGATCTATCCTGGAAAATGTTCCATGTGCACTTGAAAGGAATATATATATTCTGCTGTTTTGGTATGGACTGTCTTGTTAAGTCCAAGTGGTTTAATGTGTTATTTAAAACTACTGTTTCCTTTTTGATTTCATGCCTGGATGATCTGTTCTTTGATGTAAGTGAAGCATTAAAGCCCTGCTATCATTATTAGGCACATATATGTTGTTGCTGCTGCTACTGCTAAGTCTCTTCAGTCGTGTCCAACTCTGCAACCCCATAGACGGCAGCCCACCAGGCTCCCCCATCCCTGAGATTCTCCAGGCAAGAACACTGGAGTGGATTGCCATTTCCTTCTCCAATGCATGAAAATGAAAAGTGAAAGTGAACTTTCACTAGTGTTAGCGAACGTTAGAACTAACACCAAAAAAAGAAGTCCTCTCCTCAGTTGTATCAGACTCATCGCGACCCCGTGGACTGCAGCATACCAGGCTCCTCCATCCATGGGATTTTCCAGGCAAGAGTACTGGAGTGGGGTGCCATCGCCTTAGTGAACATGATGTCCTCTTCTTACGTTGATTCCTTTTAAAGTGGAAATCCCTTAGTCATGCCCGACTCTTTGTGACCCCATGGACTATACAGTCCATGGAATTCTCCAGGCTAGAATACTGGAGTGGGTAGCCTTTCTCTTCTCCAGTGGATTTTCCCAAACCAGGGAATCAAACCCAGGTCTCCCACATTGCAGGCAAATTCTTTACCAGCTAAGCCACGAGGGAAGCCTTTATCATTACATAACACTCGTATTTGCCTTTTGTTACAGATTTTGGTTTAAAGTTCATGTCTAAACTGATGTCTGTATTGCTACCCTAGCTTTCTTTTCATTTCTACTTGTCATGAAAAATCTTTTTTCATTCCTTCATGTTCACTCTCTGTGTGCCTTTAAATCTGAAGTAAGTTTCTTGTAAGTAACATATAGATGGACTTTGTATATTTTTAAATGTAATCTCTATTTCTTTTCATTGGAGTACTAAGTCCATTGGCATTTAAAGTGATTATTTATTGATGTGTATTTATTGCCATTTTGTTACTTTTTTTGTAGCTCTTCTTGTTTATTCCCTTGTGGCTTTGGTAATTTTCATTAGTGGTTTACTGGTGCTCCTATTTCTCTTGTTTTCCTGTATTTATTGTAAGTTTTTGAGTTGTGGTTACCATGGGTTCATATATGTTGACCTATAAGTTTATCTACTTGTTTTAAAATGATCATTTCAAACACATTCTGAAGATCTATAATTTTTTACTCCTTTCTCCTACATTTTTTTTGGTTTTGATGTCATATTTTATACCCTCATGTTTATTTTTTAACTGTTTATTGTAGTTATAACTGATTTTTATAATTTTTCCCTTTTAATATTAACACTGTGAGGTAGTTAGAATAGAAAAAAGAGTCCAAAGTGGCAGTGGCTAGAAGACAAAGATGGGAAAAGGCCATGAAAATAGAACAAAGGAAGGACAGAGGATCCAAGAGAGAACCTCAGGTGAAACAAAACAGCCCTCCTGGCTAGCCCAGTTTACATAGGGCAGGCTCATGGGGAGGAGAAAAAACGTATAAAAAGAGGAGACAAAATTGAGCCTCCAGCCTTTCTTCTCTTTGCATCTTTTGGCAGCCCACTCTCACATCTCGAGGATGTATTTTCCTTTGCTTGCCGAATAAAACTGAGCTGTAACATTGGCCAATCAATTGCATCAAATTTAGCTGCAGTGAGACAGAACAAGAAAATTACAAACTCTCCCAGCAATACTAATATATTTATGTGGTTGATCCACAGTCTTTACAATATGTTTATCTTTACTTGTGGGATTTTTCCTTTCCTATACAGTTTTACCTTTGATGAAGTCTTTTCCATTTACAGAAGATCCTTTAACATTTTTTTTAGGGTCATTTTAGCATTGATAGGAACCTGGAACATTAGGTCTAAGAATCAAGGCAAATTGAAAGTGATCAAACAGGAGATGGCAAGAGTAAACCTTGACATTTTAGGAATCAGTGAACTAAAATGGAATGGAACAGATGAATTTAATTCAGATGACCTTTTTATTTACAACTGTGGGCAAGAATCCCTTAGAGGAAATGAAGGAGCCTTCATAGTCAACAAAAGAGTCCAAAATACAGTACTTGGATGCAATCTCAAAAATGACAGAATGATCTCTGTTCATTTCTAAGGCAAACCATTCAGTATATGTTAATCCAAGTCTATGCCCCAACCAGTAATGCTGAAGAAACTGAAGTTGAATGGTTCTACAAAGACCTATAAGACCTTCTATAACTAACACCAAAAAAAAATAAGTCCTTTTCATTATTAGGGACTGGAATGCAAAAGTAGGAAGTCAAGAAATAACTGGTGGAACAGGCAAATTTAAGCTTGGGATACAAAACAAACAGAATCAATGGCTAACAGATTTTTGCCAAGAGAGCACACTGGTCATAGCAAACACCATCTTCTCACAACATAAGAGAAGATTTTACACATGGATATCACTAGATGGTCAATTATGAAATCAGTTTGACTTTAGATTGACTATATTCTTTGCAGCCAAAGATGGAGAAGCTCTAAAAGTCCACAAAAACAATACTGGGAGGTGACTATGGCTTATTCATGAACTCCTTAGTACCAAATTCAGACTCAAAGAAAGTAGGGAAAACCACTAGACCATTCAGGTATTACCTAAATCACATCCCTTATGATTATACAGTGAAAATGACAATAGATTCAATGGATTAGATCTGATACAGTGCCTGAAGAACTATGGGCAGAAGTTCATGACATTGTACTGGAGACAGTGATCAAGACCATCCCCAAGAAAAAGAAATGCAAAAGGGCAAAATGGTTGCTTGAGGAGGCCTTACAAATAGCTGTGAAAAGAAGAGAAGCAAAGGAGAAAAGGAAAAATATACCCATTTGAATGCAGAGTTCCAAAAAATAGCCAAAAGAGATAAGAAAGCCTTCCTCAGTGGTCAGTGCAAAGAAACAACAGAATGGGAGAGACTAGAGATCTCGTCAAGAAAATTAGAGATACCAAGGGAAATTTTCTTGTAAAGATGGATGCAATAAAGGACAGAAATGGTATGGACATGACAGATGCAGAAGATATTAAGAAGAGGTGGCAAGAATACACAGAAGAATTGTACAAAAAAGATTTTTGTGACCCAGATGATCACGATGGTTTAATCTCTCACTTAAAGCCAGACATCCTAGAATGTGTCAAGTGGGCCTTAGGAAGCATCACTATGAAAAAAACTAGAGGAGGTGATGGAATTCCAGTTGAGCTATTTCAAATCCTGAAAGATGATGCTGTGAAAGTGCTGCACTCAATATGCCAACAAATTTGGAAAACTCAGCAGTGGCCACAGGACTGGAAAAGGTCAGTTTTCATTGCAACCCCAAAGAAAGATAATGCCAAAGAATGCTCAAATTACTGCACAATTGCACTCATCCAACACTCTAGTAAAGTAATGCTCAAAATTCTCCAAGCCAGACTTCAAACAATAAGTGAACCATGAACTTCCAGATGTTCACACTGGATTTAGAAATGGCACAGGAACCAGATATCAAATTGCCGGTGTCCGTTGGATCATAGAAAAAGTGAGAGATTTCCAGAAAAACAGGTATTTCTGCTTTATTGACTATGCCAAAACCTTTCACTGTGTGGATAACAATTAACTGTGAAAAATTCTTAGAGAGATGGGAATAACAGACCATCTGACCTGCCTTCTGAGAAGTCTGCATGCGGGTCAGCAAAAAACAGTGAGAACTGAACATAGAACAACAGACTGGTTCCAAATTGGGAAAGGAGTAAGTCAAGGCTGCATATTGTCACCCTGCTATTTTAAGTTACATGCAGAGTACATCATGAGAAATGCTGGACTGGATGAGGCACAAGCTGGAATCAAGGTTTCTGGGAGAAATATAAATAACCTCAGATATGCAGATGACACAACACTTATGGCAGAAAGGGAAGAAGAACTAAAGAGCCTCTTGATAAAAGTGAAAAAAGAGAGTGAAAAAGTTGGCTTAAAACTCAACATTCAGAAAACTAAGATCATGGCATCTGGTCCTATCACTTCATGGCAAATAGATGAGGAAACAATGGAAACAGTGAGGGATTATTTTAGGGAGCTCCAAAATCATTGCAGATGGTGACTGCAGTCATGAAATTAAAAGACACTTGCTCCTTGGAAGAAAAGTTTTGACCAACCTAGACAGCATATTTGGAGAAGGCAATGGCATCCCACACCGGTACTCTTGCCTGGAAAATCCATGGACAAAGGAGCCTGGTAGGCTGCAGTCCATGGGGTCGCTAAGAGTCCGACATGACTGAGCAACCTCACTTTCACTTTTTACTTTCATGCATTGGAGATGGAAATGGCAACCCACTCCAATATTCTTACTTGGAGAATCCCAGGCACAGGGAAGCCTGCCATCTATGGGGTCACAGAGTCAGACACGACTGAAGTGACACAGCAGCAGCAGCAGCAGCATCAGACAGCATATTAAAGAGGCATTACTTTGCTGACAAAAGTCCATCTAGTCAAAGATGTGTTTTTTCCAGTACTCATGTATGGATGTGAGAGTTGGACTATAAAGAAAGCTGAGTGCCAAAGAAGTGATGCTCTTGAACTGTGGTGTTGGAGAAGATTCTTGAGAATCCCTTGAACAGCAAGGAAATCCAACCAGCCCATCCTAAAGGAAGTCAGTCTGAATATTCTTTGGAAGGACTGATGTTGAACCTGAATCTCCAATACTTTGGCCACCTGGTGTGAAGACCTGAGTCATTTGAAAAGACTCTGATGCTGGGAAAGATTGAAGGCCGGAGGAAAAGGGAATGACAGAAGATGAGATGGATGGATGATATCACTGACAGAATGGACACGCATTTGAATAAACTTAGCAAGTTGGGATGGACATGGAAGCCTGGCCTGCTGCAGTCCATGAGGTCGCAAACAGTTGGACATGACTGAACAACTGAACTGAACTAGAACTGATAACTCAGTTTTTGTTTATCTGAGAAGTTCTTTGTCTGTTCTTCAATTTTGAATAATAATCTTGCTGAGTGGAATGTCTTAGATTATAGGAGTTTCCTTTTCATAATATTTTTTCCTTTAATAATTTTATATATATCATGCCTCTCCCTTCTTTTCTGCAAGTTTTTGCAGAAAAATCAGCCGATAGCCTTATTCGGATTTGCTTGTATGTGGCCCTTTGTTGTTTTCCTGCTGCCTTGAGAATTCTGTCTTTATCTTTAACTTTTGGCATTTTAGCTATTATATGTCTTGGTGCAAGTCTCTTTGTATTCATTTTGTTTGGGACTCTCTTTGATTCCTGTACCTGGATATATATTTCCTTCCTCGGGTTCAGAAAGTTTTCAACCAGAATTTAATCAAATATATTTTTAACCCTCACATTTCTCTTTTCACCTTCTGGTTCTCCTAGAATGTGAATGTTGTTATGCTTGATGTTTGTTGTCTTTGAGGCTTGTTAAATTGTTCTCATTTTTCAAATTTGTTTTTGTTTCTCTGACTGGGAGATATTTTTAACTCTGTCTACCAGATCAATGTGTGTGATCTTGTATCACCTAGCCTGCTGTTAATTCCTTTTAGTGTATATTTCATTTCTGTTATTTTGTTTTTCAGTTCTGATTGGGTTTTTTTCCAATTTCTTGTTAAAATTCTTGGCATGTTGATCTATTCCTTACTTCAGTTTAGTTAGCATTCTTTTAACTAATGCTTTGAACTGTTAGTCTAGTCAATTATTTATCTCTTTCATTAGTTTTTTTCCCCAAGTTATTTTTTCTTTCACTTGAAACTAATTCAGCTGTCTCTGTGAAATTAGATGAAACAATTACCTATCCCAGTATTGAAACGGTGTCCTTGTGTGGGAGCCTCCCTATGGAGTCTGCATGAGCCCAGAAGTTTTGGTGGGAGAATTGGATCTGATGTAAGTACAAATCATATCTCTCCCCAGAATATGCTGACAGGTATGGGTAGGAGGAGGAGAGCCAGGGTGTTGTGAGCCAGGGTTCTCCTGTGATCAGTGGCTCATACCACCCTACTGGGGGCAAGTCAAGTCCCATGTTGCTGGAGCAGAAGCCTTAAGATTCAGGTCCACCTTGGTTCTTTTCCTATGTATGTGCCCTGCTCCCAGCATTGGCACCTTATCCCTAGAGGGGAGCAGTGCTGGAGAAAGAGGGGCTGAAGTGTGTGCCTGGTGTGGGTCAGGGCACATGTTGAGGTGGTTCCTGAACTAGTGAAGGCTTTTCATAGTGGTCTTCATGACTCCATTCAGATGATGTGCTGGATCAGAGCTGGCTCTGTCTCTTTTAACTGCTTCCTCTCCTTGGCCATGTCAGCCATCACTCTAGTGTGGGGCTGCTCTGTGGAGCAAGAGGACCAGGAAAGATGGCTTGGTTGGAATGTGTGCTAAGATAGTCACAGAAAACTGGTCAAGTTCACTGGCATTTCAATCTATTTCTTCTGCCTTGTTGCAGGAGTAAGCAAGAAAGTACATGTTCCTCATGAGAGGAATCTACACATCTTATGGCCCTGCTGTCAGTCCCATTGATTTTCAAACCAAATAAGGTGACTTGCCCTCCCAGGATCAGACCTGAGGGCTGGACTACCCAAAATGCAGTTTTAACCACTCACTCCTCAGGGAGGATCTCCTCCTGTGAAAAAATCACCTACCTCTTCCATGTCCCCTCCTGGGGGCACAGGTCCTGACCTGATCACAGCTCTTCCTTTCCTTCCTGGCTCTGTGATGGCAAATTTCCTTGGCAAGTGCCAATTCATAATTGATACTGCCTCCATTTAGTCTCCAGTTAGTTTTCAGGATGTACATGTATTTTTGATGTGTTCATGGAGGAAGATGAGATCAGAGTCCTACTCTGCCATCTTGATTTCCTCCTCTCTGGATTGTATTTTATATAAATTACAGTGTCAAAGATGTTTCTTGTGTTGAAAATGAAACTAGTTATGTAGGTTCCTCCTCTCTGGATTGTATTTTATATAAATTACAGTGTCAAAGATGTTTCTTGTGTTGAAAATGAAACTAGTTATGTAGGTATTCTTGATTTTATGAGGAAGATAACAAAATATTTAGAAATGAGTACTATCATGCCAGTGATTTACTTTTAAATACTTAGTGAAAGAGAAAGAGAAGACAAATGTGCCAAAAATTAACAATTGGTGAACCCTACTAAGGAGTAAGTGTGTGTCATTAAAATAAGACTTTTCATACAACTTTTCCGTAGGCTTGACATTTTTCAAAGTAAAAAAAAAAGACAAATAATATAAACATTCCTAGAAGTTGCCTATCTTTTATGAGGGCTGTAATGCAAGTAAAGACATTTATTGTAATTAGAAAGGTTCACAAGACATTTTAAGTCTTATTTTCACATCATGAAATAAGAATTATCTCTTAAAAATGTAATAGCCCCTCTCCTCATAATGGCCTTTACAGTTTACCTTTCCCTGACTCATCCTAATATGAAAACATTATGGCTTCATGCATAATTCCATTTAACTTTTAAGCTGAATTTAGGAGTGATTGCCACTATTTTTCTAGTGTTAGGAAGCATACACAGTTATTTGATAACAAATTGATGTTTTCATAGTAGTTTTGATAATATAAGCCTGAAAGTAGATTTTAGCAGAGAATGAAGGGTGATAGTTCCCAATCTATATTCAGAATAGCACACTATTCCATGGAGTAACAGAAAGTAGAAAATGACAGAAAGAAATGACTGAAACTTTGAACCATGACAGCCTTGAAACTGGCAAAATAGTTAAAGGTATAAGGAAAATGTTGAAATGGACAAGAAGACATTACTTGTATTATTTTGAAGGCAGAAAGAAGAGTGGAAAAGTTTATACTTTGGGAACAGAAAAACTCTTTAACACTATACTTTTACTTACAGTTAAGAATATATAAGACCTTTTTGCTTATAATTGAGAGATTTTTTTTTCACACTGAAAATCCCTGATGGGATTCTGAAGAAGTTTTATATGTTCAGTTATTTGAACAATTAACATGGTGAAATATCCTTTCCTACAAACCTGAAACTGCAATTTTTCCTTCTCTTTGTAGTGACATAATTCTTTAAAATGTTGTCTCTTTCAGAAAATATGTAATGCACATAATTTGTAGAAAATACTCATTATATCACAGAATTGTAGTCAAAGTTTAGCAGTTACATACTGATTGGCACAAAAGGTTGTATGCTAAACTGATGCTTAATTCTGTTTAATCTTTTGATCACAGCTGCATTTTGCTATATTAAGCTTTCAAATTGAATGGCCATAAATAATAATATACTTACTGCATTGCAAAATATTTGTTAATCTACTTAGGCTACATGTAAGCTCATTTGGCACCTGCTAGAATGCTTTAAAATTTCTGGGTCACAGTCCAATAGCATCGACTTTGTCCCTGAGATGAGCATTAATTCTAATAAAATAGAATAGAATAGGACAGACCAGAACAATTCTACATGCCTAACAAGTAGTAAGCATAAATGTTGTTTAGCAAATGAGGTTGTGTATATATATCTGTGTAGTATTGCAATATAAAATGTCTTGTTGCAGCTTAAAAAGTTGAAGGCAATGACTCTTGGTTGTATTTTCATAGGGTTAAATAGAGGCTGTCACTTTTAGAAACTGTTAAACATAATCTTAGGTTGGTGCAGAAATTATTGTGGTTTTTGCATTGTTAAACTTTTCCATTTAATATTGGAATACATTCTAAATAAATTTGGTATTACTACACATCATTTTAATGTACATTTATCACTTTATTTTTTTTTGCTAATGACTTATTACTTGCTCTTTATTTTAAGAGTATTATAATGATCAAAAATTCAAAGCCCCAAACTGTAATTATCTTTGTACCAACCTATTAGCAAATTTTGGTGAAAAATTTTTCCATGCATAGCAAGACTTAAGTTGTAATTCTAAAAATAAAAATTGCTTTAATAGATAGCTTTGTTTTTTTCTCATGAGGGAAATGCATGCTTACTGTAAAGTTAAAAAGCAGAGTTAAAAAATCTGATCATGAATCAAATTGAGCATTTATATTCAAGATATTTGTATTTTACAGTAAAATTTGTATTATGAAATATTTTTCCATTCAGTTCAGTTCAGTCACTCAGTCATGTCCGACTCTTTGCAACCCCATGAATCACAGCACTCCAGGCCTCCCTGTCCATCACGAACTCCAGGAATTCACTCAAGCTCACGTCCATCGAGTCAGTAATTAGGCAATTAATAACTTGTTGAGTAGTAATATTTTAGATATTTATCACATATTTTGCAAATATTCTTTTTTATGACATGTAAAAATTTTTTTTTGGTGGGTTTAACTGTGGTTCCTTTATTTATTTATTTATTTTTACTTTATTCTACGTTACAATACTGTATTGATTTTGCCATATATTGACATGAATCAGCCATAGGTGTACACAATCTCCCGATACCGAAGCCCCCTCCCACCTCCCACCCCATATCATCTCTCTGGATCATCCCGTGCACCAGCCCCAAGCATTGAAACATGTATATAAGAAACGAAGTGTCAGTCTATGTTCAATACAGGATACAGGATGCTTGGGGCTGGTGCAAATATTCTAATATGTCTATAGTTTTAAAAATCTGTTTATTCAGACATTTTCAAATGTAGTCATTATAATGCTTATAGAACATTTTAATAACTGACAAGACTTTTCTCCCATGGACTTCTATTTTAAATATATTTCTGCTTACTTATTTGATTGTTTTTGATTTTGTAGTTGATTACAAAATGTTTTTAAGAAGTTTAACATGAGTGGAAAAATTAAAACTTTATAGCTTGAATAATGATGACATTCCAAAAATACTCAAGTAATATCTCAGTAAAGATGAAAAAAAAAAAAGACTCATGTAATCAAAGCAAGCTCAATGCATAAAGCATCACCAGCACACCTTATCATTATCATCCCACCCAGAAATAAGCATTTAATATATGGTGCTATTTCTCTCATAGCTAGGATTCACAGATCTAGGAATCAAGAGATTGAAATACAAGTGGCATCACTCAATTTTACCTCCAGTGACTTATAGCAAAGTTTTCATTTCTTTCCACAACCTGTGCTCTACTGGCCTAGAAGACTTAGTACTAAAGTGGTGAATGTGTCCACCAGTTTAGATTCCCTTGAACTGGAAGTGAAAGCTTCCACTTTGACCTCTAGGCCTCTGAATCAACAGGCAAAGAAACAAATTACTATATTGTCTTAGATGATTGCTCCTGAATACCAAGGAGAAATTGGACTCACTGCACAATGGAGAAAAGGAAGAGTATATCTAGAACACAGATCTTTTAGGGAGTCTTTTAGTATTACCATTTGCCATGCCCTGTGATAAAAGTCAATGAAAAACTACAAAAATCTACTCCAGGCAGGACTAGTAGTGGCCCAAACTCTCCACGAAAGAAAGTTTAGGTCACTCACCAGCTAAAGAATCACATTCAGGTGGAAACGCTTGCTGAAGGCAAATCAGAATGGGTAGCGGAAAACTGTAGTTGGTAATTACTAGCTATGATCAAGTAACAAGTAACAGAAATAGAGACTGTAATTGTCATGAATTTTGTGACTCCTATTTTGTTACGAATGTGTTTTGTGTGTGTGCATGTGTGTGTCAGGGCTTCCCAGGTTACACAGTGATAAAGAATCTATCTGTCAATGTAGGAGAGCGGTGTTTGATCTCTGGATAAGGAAGATGCCCCGGAGGAAGAACCTACTCCAGCGACAACCTATTCCAGTATTCTTGCCTGGGGAACCCCACAGATAGAGGAGCTTGGTGGACAACAGTTGTGTCATAGAGTTGGACACAACTGAGGTGACTTAGCATGCATGCACACAGAATGGAATCATGTTAGCGTCATGTTAAGGATGGAGTTATGATGGTTAATTTATGTTTCAACTTGACTGAGCCATGGGTGCCCAGACATGGGCCATGCCCAGACATTTGCCTATGCATTATTCTAGGGTTGTCTTTGCGGGTATTTCTAGTTGTGACTAATATTTGAATCGGTGAGCTGAGAAAGAGTGGATTGCCATCCTTCATTTGGGTGGGTCTCATGCAGTCAGTTTAGGGCCTTAGTAATATCAACACAAAATGGTTAACCCTCCTATGAGTAAGAAGGAGCTCCTTCTGCATAAACTACCCTAAACTTTGGACTTTTGCCCTTAGACTCAAATGGAAATATCATCTCTTTCTGATTGTGAAAGCGAGTACAAACCTGCTGGCGCTCAGCCTGGAACTATGCTGTTTACTCTCTTGTCTTGGACATTGCAACTAGTATTTCTTAGAAACTATAGATGATTTTATGACTCATTGATAATTATTTTTTAATTTTATTTTCTAAGAAATATAACTTGGCTGAATTTAATCTATGAAACTCAATTTCCCAAATAGCCACAACAGGACTGTTTGGAATTTTTCCCATGTATTAGTAGTCATAAATTAGCCAGAGATTTATGCTAAGTGGCTGTCAGTTCAGTTCAGTTAAGTCAGTCAGTTGTGTCCAATTCTTTGCGACCTCATAAATTGCATCATGCCAGGCCTCCGTGTCCATCATCAACTCCCAGAGTTCACCCACACTCATGTCCATCAAGTTGGTGATGCCATCCAGCCATCTCATCCTTTGTCATCCCCTTCTCCTCCTGCCCACAATCCCTCCCAGCATCAGAGCCTTTCC
>SJYC01060779.1:0-12858 GCA_006408675.1 Madoqua kirkii | reverse complement strand
TGATTCTATAAAAACATGTAATAAAATAAATATTATAAATAATATGGCAATAAAATTGTATCTGGAGTTTTAAATGCAATGTTTTAAAATATGGGCTTAAATATTTCTCTATACAGAGAAGGCAATGGCACCCCAGTCCAATACTCTTGCCTGGAAAAACCCATGGATGGAGGAGCCTGGTGGGCTGCCATATAAGGGGTCACTCAGAGTCAGACATGACTGAAGTGACTTAACAGTAGCAAAATTTCTCTATAATAAGTTTTTTTAACTAGAGTATTACAATTCATACAATGATTTTAGCATAATCAATGCACTTTTTGATGGTTCATGTCCATGTATCAATAATATATTTTACCTTCATTTAACAAATCACAGAAATGCATTTTAAGGAAAAGTATTTGCCTTTTTAAATAACATTTGGGGCTTCCTGGGCGGACTAGCAGTAAAGAATCCACCTGTCAATGCAGCAGATGCCAGAGATGTGGGTTCAGTCTCTGGGTTGGGAAGATTCCCTGGAGAAGGAAATGGCAACCAACTTCAGTATTCTTGCCTAGAAAAATCCCATCAACAGAGCAGCCTGGTGGGCTACAGTTCATGGGGTTGCAAAGACTTGGACATGACTAAGCACTTTTCAGCAGTATTTCTATATGTAAAAACTCAAAGTTAGATATAATAATAGCTGCACTGTTGAAATGAACTTTAAATGTTATCTTATGTTAATTAGTTTCTATATTTTGGGCAACACTAAGTTTCTCAAAGTAGAAATTCTTTCTTCAGCAGGCACCAATACATGCAGTATTACACTGTATATACTTTGGTTTCTTACATCATAAACAGTGAAAATAAGTTTTCTTGTATCCTGTAGAAAAGAAAATTCCGTTTGTCACCCAAGGCATCATATTTTCAGAAATATCTTTTTTCATTAATAGGATTCATAAAGGTCATCCTCAGGCTAAGCTGCAATTTTGGGCCTTAATGCCTGTCTTCTGCCGTTATAGGTTTTATAAAATTTCTGTAGTATGAAATTCTCAGAGAATCTTGCAATACTTATTGGGTCATGTCTCTAAAATTTAAAGTAAGATAAATAGTTTATTCACTTGCACCCAATTATTTTTGTAACTGCAAAAATATGTGAAGTGTAAGAATTTATGAGAAGATAATCGATTGTCATTCATGAGTCCAAGAGTTTAGGTAATCTATTCACTTAAAAACACAGCAGAAAACAAATATGAAAAAATCAAACACATTAGGCTCCACCTGAGAATAATAACGGAGAAGGCAATGCACCCTACTCCAGTACTCTTGCCTGCGAAATCCCATGGATGGAGGAGCCTCGTAGGCTAGAGTCCATGGGGCCGCTAAGAGTCGAACACGACTGAGCGACTTCACTTTCACTTTTCACTTTCATGCATTGGAGAAGGAAATGGCAACCCACTCCACTGTTCTTGCCTGGAGAATCCCAGGGACAGAGGAGCCTGGTGGGCTTCCGTCTATGGGGTCGCACAGATTCGGACACGACTGACGTGACTTAGCAGCAGCAGCAAGAATAACAAGGGTAAACATAAGAGAAGCCTTGAAAAATAAAGATACAAACATAGAGTGACAAAAATGTTTAGGCAGTTCATCTCCTCTAAAAATCAGTAAATATGTCCTTCACAACTTCTTGGTTATTCCAATTTGATATTCAAAAATGCTTTGTACTCATGCTGTTGCCTTCAGTTTCTGATGTTCAGTGTTTCATGAAAGTTCAAAAATTTACTTTTGGCAGCAAAATGATTGCAGCAGGGAGACGTAGGACACCAAAGGCTTTTCATGGGTAAACCAAAATAATTGCTCCAATATTTCAAGAAAAGTACTTAAATGTTACAAAAGAAAGTTTTAATGTTCGGTTGCTAAATTCTTCATTGTATTCCTGTTGCTTCCATTAAAAGCTGCTGTGATAGAAGCCTTTGCTATCAAACAAATCTCCCCGCAGAACTGTCCTCAAAAAGCAAATTAGGAAGCTTTACAATTTATTTGCTTAGGAGGGGAGAATAAAATGAATTTAAAAGACTCAGATTTTTACCTCCCAAAGAAACCATAAAGCAACCTAATAACATCTTCCTAGAATAAGGAAAGGCCATTGTCACTTTATAAATCAAATCCTTTATAGCATTATTTTATAACCAAAATTTTCAGTTTGGCTTATTTTTACTTATTTGATGTGTTCGCTTAATTTTTCCTTTCTGGCCATTTTTGACACCTAGGTATTCATTGATTTAAGGGAAAATAAGGATTTGCCGCATGAGGCATCTATGGAGAACAGAATTTAGCCACAGTGGAGGGAGGGCTTATGGGCTGAATTTTACCCCCCGCCCCTCCTATTTCATATGTTGAAATCAAAGTTTTAGAGATAGGATATTTAAAAATGTAATTAATGTTCAATAAAGTCATTGCAATGGGAGAAAAAGGGAGATTAAGACATAGGGGGAAGACCATGCAAAGACACAGGGAGAAGATAGCCATCTATAAGCCAAAGAGAACTTCTGTTTAAGCCACCTTATCTGTGGTGTTTTGTTAGGGAAATCCTAGTAAACAATAGCCTTTTGGATCTAAATACATGAAATTTTCTAAATGGGATTCAGTATTATCCTTCAGCCTGACATTGTTTCTGCTCTTCCATTTACTAGGCTTAAAAATAAAATGTTAAGCCTCATCAATAACAGTTTTGGGGAAATAGTACTATTCTTGTTGACGCCAAGGACACAGGAGAGCCAAACAATAATGCTGTTAAGGATCACTCAGTCTCTTGGTTCACTGCTCATCTCCAGTCATAAATCTGCATTCACTAAACATGGAGCCTTTGCTGCCTGCACAGCAGACTATCAATGAAACACTATATAATATTAATCATGTACTAATTAGAAATTAAGTTAGGCTGATAAGACTTCATTTTTATAGTTCCTTAGGTACATGTTGCATATCCTCCAAATTTATCAGGATCTCATTTTCTCTTTAGATTCCAACAGCAAAGGGCAATAACAAAATAAAAATAGCCTTCTCTCCTGAGACTACTGAAGATAGTGATTAAAGTTACCTGAGATTGATATGCTTTGTAACCATGATATCATTTGTATGTATCATCTAAACTATTTGGTTATTAATTTTTAACCACCAAGCATATAGTCTCCGGTACCACATGAAATGTGTATTTTTATTTATTTGTTTATTTATTGTATGGTAAGAATACTTAATAGGAGGTCTGCCTTCTTAACAAACTTTAGATGCAGAACATGGTATTGTAAATTATAAACTCAGGGTTGTGCAGTAGATCCCTAGAATTTATTCATCTTGCATCACTAAAGCTTTATACCTGTTAAACAGCAGCTCCTCGTTTCCTTTTCCCCAGTCCTTGGCAACCACCATTTTACTCTCTATCTCTATAAGTCTAAATATTTTATATCTCATATACAGTATCTGTTCTTCTGTGACAGGCTTATTTCACTTAGCATAATGTCCTCAAGATTCATCCATATTGTTGCATGTGGCAGGGTCACATTTTATGTTTTCCTGCATTAATGAGTATCAGACTTTTAGACTGCTTCCATATCATGACTATTGTGACTTAACTGATTTCTCAAAAGTTAAGACCATACTTTGTAATGATTTCAATCAGTTTTGAGAAAGCAATAATATTTGTTTAAAATATTAAAAGTATAATATATTTACACTGCACAGTATACAATGTTAACTTAAATATTACTATGTAGACTGCTCTAGCTACTCCAGTATTCTTGCCTGGAGAATTCCATGGACAGAGAAGCCGGGTCGGCTCAGTCCCTGGGGTTGCAAAGAGTCAGACATGACTGAGCGACTAACACTTTCACTACACTTTAGAGGCAGGCTGCATAAGTTCAAAGCCTGATTCTGTCACTTAGAGTTGGGCAAGATACTGAATTTTTGTGTCTCAAATGTCTACCTGTAAATGTGGCTGGTAACAGTTCCTATCATAGGAGTGTTGGGAGAATTAAGTTATCAAAAAGCATTTAGAAAAGTGGATTATGTAAGTACTTAGTATTATCACTTTATTGATATTAGTTCACAGATCCATTCCTGTTTTTCTAGACTGAAAAATGCATCACTTAAAAAGTAAAGATATAATGTGCTGTCGCTTCAGTTGTTTCCGACTCTGTATGACCCCATAGATGGCAGCCCACCAGGCTCCCCCGTCCCTGGGATTCTCCAGGCAAGAACACTGGAGTGGATTGCCATTTACTTCTCCAATAATGAAAGTGAAAAGTGAAAGTGAAGTCTCTCAGTCGTGTTTGACTCTTGGTGACCCCGTGGACTGCAGCTCACCAGGCTCCTCCATTCATGGGATTTTCCAGGCAAGAGTACAGGAATGGGGTGTACATTCACTTTCTGCCAATAAAACTTTGCAAATGTAAATGCTGATAAGAAACATTACTATAGACATTTTAACTGAGATTATTAAAAGCAGAGTTAATTTCAGATTGAAGTGAGTTAAAGGCCCATTCTTACTTCTCAGTTTCTGTGTGACCTTTAGCAAGTTACAAAAATTTTCTAAACCTACATTTCCTTACTTATTAAAGATAAAATTATGATGTTAATGGGAAATAGATGGTGAAACAGTGGAAACAGTGTCAGACTTTTGCGGAGGGGGAGATCCAAAATCACTGCAGATGGTGATTGCAGCCATGAAATTAAAAGATGCTTACTCCTTGGAGGAAAAGTTATGACCAACCTAGATAGCATATTCAAAAGCAGAGACATTACTTTGCTAACTAAGGTCCATCTAGTCAAGGCTATGGTTTTTCCTGTGGTCATGTATAGATGTGAGAGTTGGACTGTGAAGAAGGCTGAGCACTGAAGAATTGATGCTTTTGAACTGTGGTGTTGGAGAAGACTCTTGAGAGTCCCTTGGACTGCAAGGAGATCCAACCAGTCCATTCTGAAGGAGATCAGCCCTGGGATCTCTTTGAAAGGAATGATGCTAAAGCTGAAACTGCAGTACTTTGGCCACCTCATGCAAAGAGTTGACTCCTTGGAAAATACCCTGATGCTGGGTAGGACTGGGGGCAGGAAGAGAAGGGGACAACCAAGGATGAGATGGCTGGATGGCATCAGGAACTTGATGGACATGAGTCTGGGTGAACTCTGGGAGTTGGTGATGTACAGGGAGGCCTGGAGTGCTGCGATTCATGGGGTGGCAAAGAGTCGGACACGACAGTAACTGAACTGAACTGATGATGTATATGTCATAGAATTGCTAGAGTATTAAGTAAATTAATGTTTGTAATAATTTACTCGTGTCATGCCTGCAAGTGAAAGTGAAGTTAATGGGTCATGTCCAACTCTTTGTGACCCCGTGGACTATCACCTGCCAGGCTCCTTCATCCATAGGATTCTCCAGGCAAGAATACTGGAGTGGGTTGCCATTTCCTTACAGAGTAAATCCTCAATACATTTTGGTTTTCATTGTTTTACTATTATTATTTTTTGATTATCAATTGCCAAAATACCACAAAACTTGATGACTCAAAGCAATGATTCATTTTTATCTCTCATGATTCTGTGTGTTGACTGAGCTTACTCTGGGCAGTTCCCACATAGAGTCCTTCATGTCCTTCCAATCAGTTGGCAGCTGGGCTGGAATTATCTGCAGGCTGGCCTGGTATGGACATCTAATATGATTTCTTCTCAATTTACACATATGTTGTACCTCATCTATAGTATTAAAAATAGCCTGTAGTAGCCAGGCATCTCACACTACACTTGACCTTTCCACTTGGCAGCTTGATCTTTTTGCAATGTGACAGTCTCAGGTACACAGACTTCTCAGGTAGAGGCTGGTTTCCCTTGGAATAAGAAGCCTGAGGCCAGAGTAAGCTATAATATTTTAAACCAACTATTCAGGATATACAGCATGATGTGAATCACATTCTCTGATACAAATGAGAACCATCCTAGATCGAAGGGGAGGAAATTATACAGAAGTGTGAAAACTAAGAGGTGAGATTCATGAGGTGTGGGTAATCTTAGAAGTAGAGCTACAACTTGATTATCTGTACAATCACTGTTACTATCATTGATATGGCCCTCACCGTCTTCATGTATTCTTGATTTAACTATAGCTTGTTTTATTTTTTTTGAGAAAATGTAAGAGAAAACGTTAGCACTCAAACTATCAATAACCTTCAGCCAAAAATCCTAATTCTGAGACCTATTCTAATTTATCTCTGAAGTTACTTGTCTTTCAGATAGATAAAAAATTGAAAAAAATGAGAATGACTTCACTAAAAATAACTAAATTAAGACATTTACAAAAGAAAAATGTTACCAAATAGAAATGATATTTTGCAGGGTGTTTTAAATAGTATATGCTTAGCATAATATGTACACTACATATACATTTAGAACCAATAAAGAAACATAAACATTGAAGCATAATGGAAGAAAATAATCAATATATCAATACTGGTAAGTTATTTAGAAGAATTTCCAATTCTTTTTGTTGTTGTTCAGTCACCAGTCATGTCCAGCTCTTTGCAACATTGTGGACTACAGCAGACCAGGCCTCCTAGTCCACCGCCATATCTTGGAGCTTGCCCATATTCACATCCATTGAATTGGTGATGCCATCTAACCATATCATCCTCTCTTGCCCTCTTCTCCTTCTGTCTTTGATCTTTCCCAACATTAGGGTCTTTTCCAATGAGTTGGCTATTAGCATCAGATGGCCAAAATACTGGTGCTTCAGCTTCAGCATCAACCAGTCCTTCCAATGAGTATTCAGCATTGATTTCCTTTAGGATTGACTGGCTTGATCTCCTTGCTGCCCAAGGGATTCTCAAGAGTTTTCCCCAGTACCACAGTTTGAAAGCATCTATTCTTCAGTGGTCTGCCTTCTTTATGGTCCTACTCTCACATCCATACATGACTACAGGAAAGATCATAGCCTTGACTATATAGACCTTTGTCAGCAAAGTAATGTCTTTTCTTTTTAATACACTGTCTAGGTTTGTTATAGCTTTCCTTCTAAGAAGCAGTCATCTTCTAATTTCATGACTGCAGTCACAATCTATAGTGATTTTAGAGCCCAAGAAGAGGAAATCTGTCATTGCTTCCACCTTTTCCCCTTCTATTCACCATGAAGTGATGGGACCTGATACCATGATCTTAGATTTTTTAGTATTGACTTTTAAGTCAGCTTTTTCTCTCTCCTCTTTCACTTTATCAAGAGGCTCTTTAGTTCCTCTTTGCTTTCAGCCATTAAAGTAGTATCATCTTCATATCTGAAGTTGCTGATATTTCTCCCAGCAATCTTGATTCCAACATGTAATTCATTCAGCCCATCATTTCACATGGTGTGCTCTGCATATAAGTTAAAAAAACAAGGTGACAATAAATATCCTTCTTGTACTTCTTTCTCAATTTTGAACCAGTCAGTTGTTCCATATAAGTTCTCATTATTGTTTCCTAACCCACATACAGGTTTCTCAGGAGACAGGTAAGATGGTCTGGTATTTCATCTCTTTTGACTCATAAAGAGTCAAAAGCTTTCAGGTCACTTCAGTTCAGTCGCTCAGTCGTGTCCAACTCTTTGTGACCCCATGAATCACAGCACGCCAGGCCTCCCTGTCCATCACCAACTCCCAGAGTTCACTCAGACTCACATCCATCGAGTCCGTGATGCCATCCAGCCATCTCATCTTTGGTCGTCCCCTTCTCCTCCTGTCCCCAGTCCCTCTCAGCATCAGGGTCTTTTTCAATGAGTCAACTCTTTGCATGAGGTGGCCAAAGTACTGCAGTTTCAGCTTTAGCATCATTCCTTCCAAAGAAATCCCAGGGTTGATCTCCTTCAGAATGGACTGGTTGGATCTCCTTGCAGTCCAAGAGACTCTCAAGAGTCTTCTCCAACATAGTCAATTTAACAGAAGTAGATGTTTGTCTGGAATTCTTTGCGTTCTCTATGATCCAGTAAATGTTGGCAATTTGATCTCTGGTTTCTCTGCCTTTTCTAAACCCAGCTTGTATATCTGGAAGTTCTTGATTCAAGTCTTGCTGAAGCCTATCTTGAAGAATTTTGAGCATAACTTTACTAGCATGGGAAGTGAGTGCAACTGTCAGGTAGTTTGAACATTCATTATTACTGCCCTTCTTGGTAATTGGGAAGAAGATTGACATTTTCCAGTCCTGTGGCCATTTCTGGGTTTTCCAAATTTGCTGGCATATTGAATATAGCATTTTAATAACATCATCTTTTAGGATTTTAAATAGCTCTGCTGGAATTGCATCACTTCCACTAGCCTTATTGGTAGTAGTGCTTCCTAAGGCCCACTTGACTTCACACTCCAGATGTCCAGCTCTAGGTGAGTGACCACACCACCATGGTTATCCAGGTCATTAAGACCTTTTACAGTTCATCTGTGTATAGTTTCCATCTCTTCCTGATATCTTCTGCTTCTATTAGGTCTTTTCCTTTTTCTTTTTTATTCACCAACTCCTAGTTCCATCTTATTTGGGGGCCAAGTTATCTGTCCCTTCACATCTTACTAGGCAGTCATTCAGAACTCTTCCTACACTATTTCCATCCATACTCATTAATTCAGTTCTACTAGATTTTTGGATGCAACTTCTTAGCTTAATTTCAGTAGCAGAGATCTTCAGTGCCCACTTCTAATTTCACCCGTAGATGCCATAGATAGTTTTGTGAGAATTCATTTGGCACTACAGATGAACTTTCAATATGTCAGCCACAAGAGGTTTTTCTTTATATTTTAAGACTTTTTCTAGTCCATGGGTACCATCTTTAACCCAGATACAAGCAACCTACCAAGTGAGGGGGATAAACATTTCTAAAGAACTCTCAATCACTGGTGTCACTGTGAGGCATTCAATTCTTTCCTAAGAAGGTCCTAACAAAACTAAACCCCTATTACTCACAGAAATTATTTAATCATCGCATTCTAATATCATCTCTCTCATTCCAACACCTTGCTTCTGCATGTTTGGCCAATTTTTAAGTAATACACCTCCTCAAAATTCCTTCTTTCAGTCTGCTCCTTGAGGATGCCAATGTATGACTGGGTCCCATGCTTTTGGTGTACTATTCTCTCTGCTAAACTTGAAGATTCATCACTACAATGCAACCTTCTGCCTACCTTCCTGGGAATGTTGATTTATCCTTAAGGACCCAGCCCCAAATACACTTTTCCAGTGAGGCTTTTCCTAATACCAGAAAGGCTCAGTATTCCACTCCTTTGTGCCAGTGCATAAACATCTCCATTAAGATTCACTGTAAGTGGATCCATAAGATTCACTACACTGCATTATAATTGCTTCCTTCCATATTTGAATATTTTAGCAGACTGTGAGTTTTTGAAAGCAGTGACTTTAGTTGCATTCATGTTTGTATTTTAGCACTCTATAATTGGTATATAATTAAGTACTCAATGGCATCATTTGGATAGATGACTAAAATTGATAACCAAAGCATAATAATAGAGAATTAAATCTACTTTCATGCCATGTTGATGAGGATGGTTAATAACCATATTACTTCTCTGTCTTTATACTGTCAGTGATTCCTTCTGTGTCTTCTAATCTTTGTGTAATAGCATCAGTCATAGAAATTCCTTAAAGATTATCAAAGCTATGTGATTTTAAAAGAACTATACATTTGTGTGGCACACTCTAAAGTGACCCATCAGTGAATAACACTCTTAAAATTTCCTTCCCTCAAATGTGAGTAGAATCCTTAAATTATTTCTTAACCAAGAAGGCAAAGGTGATGTGATACCAGTCCTTTGGTTAGATTAGATTATGTATCAAAGGTGTTGGGATGTCATGACCATGGTTATATTACATTACATAAGATACCCTAGGAGTTAGAGAATTCTTTTTGAGGACACACAGAGCCATGTTATGAACTGCATATGGAGAAAGCCACATGGCATGGACTTATGGATGACTTCCAGGATCTGACTTCCAGTAAACAACCTGTAAGAATTGGGGGCCTTTATGTATACAGCCATGGAATTCTGCCAACAATCCGAATGAGCATGTAAATAATTCAATCAGATAAGAATGAAACCATCAAATGAGAATGTGGCCAGCTGACACCTTGACTACAGCTGTAGGAGATCCTGAGCAGAGAGAGGATTGTACTAACTTTTCCTGGGCACTTGATCCATGGAAATTTTTCGATAGTAAAAAACTGTTGTTTCAGTCATTAAGTAATTTGTTATGCCTCAATAGAATATTAATACATGCAGTTTAGAAATTAGAATTTAGAATTAAAATATTATGTTAAAGATGTATCCTTTAGCTGTATTCATGACCCAAGCATTGGTTTATCACAGCGTTAAAGATTGAAGACAGTGAAGTTACAACTCAACTAGTAGAATTTTGTCAGGTAGAGATGCAAATAAATTCTATCCAGTAGAACAAATAATAACAAAAGTTACACTTTGTGGTTCTATTTGCCATAACAGTTACATTAATCCAGCTATCTTATCCAACATTTCTTTGTTAAAGTGTGTATCTAGACTTCTACTATCTCTACTTCTTTGCTTACTTACTTTGCAATGACCTATCTATATATGACTCTTTCCAGTTTTAATATCTCTGGTTCCATTATTAACATGTTAAAATATGTAAAACACTCTCATTTTATATTTACATAGAAGTCTTGTTATTGAGTCTTATGAAAATTAGAGTTTAGCACTTCTGTAGGTCATCCACTGAAATATCCAAGTGGCCCCACCTGTTGGGGGCAAGTAAACTGTCTTGCTGGAGAAGTGTATGCACTTAAAGGCCTCTTAAACTTGAGTACCTTTTTTTTTTTTTTTGATTATGGTAATTTTTCTATTGGAGAAGGCAATGGCACCCCATTCCAGTGCTCTTGCCTGGAAAATCCCATGGACAGAGGAGCCTGGTAGGCTGCAGTCCATGGGGTCGCTAAGAGTCAGACATGACTGAGCAACTTCACTTTCACTCTTCACTTTCATGCATTGGAGAAGGAAATGGCAACCCGCTCAAGTGTTCTTGCCTGGAGAATCCCAGGGATGAGGGAGCCTGGTGGGCTGCTGTCTATGGGATCGCACAGAGTTGGACACGACTGAAGTGACTTTGCAGCATAGGAATTCCTAGGTGACACTAGCAGTAAAGAGCCTACCTGTCAATGCAGGAGACATAAGAGATTTAGGTTTGATCCCTGGGTTGGGAAGATCCACTGGAGGATGGCACAGAAACCCACTCCAGTATTCTCCCCTGGAGAATCCTATGGACAGAAGAACCTGGCAGGCTACAGTCCACAGAGTTGCAAAGTGTCAGACACAACTGAAGCGACTTAGCATGCACACATAATTGCTTTACAAAGTTGTATTTGTTTCTTCTGTACAATGAAGTGAATCAGATATGTTTACATATATCCTCTCTCTTGTGGGCCTCCCTCCTACTCCTCAACCCCTTCTAGGTCATCATAAAGCACCAAGCTGAGCTCCCTGTGCTATACAGAAAGTTCCCATTTGCTACCAGTTTCACACTTGGTATTGTATATATGTGAATCAATTACATCTGCATCTCTGTTCCTACCCTGCCAGAGTCTGTCATAAAGAGTGAAAAAATCAGAAGGAGAGTAGTTCTTTAAGGTCATGACTAGATATCTTTTATCTGTGGTTGCTTTTTCCATGTCTCAGGTCTGTCACTGAGGAAAGTTTACTATTTTTTGGACAAGTGTGAAATATTTTGCTATATATGGAGTATATTAATAAATTAGTTTATTCAGTCTGGTTCAGTTCAGTCGCTCAGTCATGTCCAACTTTTTGCAACACCATGGACCGTAGCATGCCAGGCCTCCTGGTCCCTCCCAGAGCTTACCCAAACATATGTCCCTTGAGTCAGTGATGCCATCCAACCATCTCATCCTGTGTCACCCCTTCTCCTCCTGCCCTCAATCTTTCCCAGCTTCAGAATCTTTTCAAATGAGTCAGCTCTTTGCATCAGGTAGCCAAAGTATTGGTGTTTCAGCTTCAATATCAGTCCTTCCAATAAACACCCCAGACTGATCTCCTTTAGGATGGACTGGTTGGATCTCCTTGCAGTCCAAGGACTTTCAAGAGTCTCCTCCTACACCACAGTTCAAAAGCATCGATTCTTTGGTGCTCAGCTTTCTTTATAGTCCAACTCTCACATCCATACATGGCTACTGAAAAAGCCATAGCCTTGACTAGGTGGACCTTTTCTGGAAAAGTAATGTCTCTGCTTTTTAATATGCTATCTAGGTTGGTCATAACTTTCCTTCCAAGGAGTAAACATCTTTTAATTTCATGGCTGCAGTCACCATCTGCAGTGATTTTGGAGCCCAGAAAAATAAAGTTAGCCACTGTTCCCCCGTCTATTTCCCAAGAAGTGATTGGACTGGATACAATGAACTTAGTTTTCTGAATGTTGAGTTTTAAACCAACTTTTTCACTCTCCTCTTTCACTTTAATCAAGAGACTCTTCAGTTCTTCTTCACTTTTTGCCATAAGGGTGGTGTCATCTTTGTATCTGAGGTTATTAATATTTTTCCTAGCAATCTTGATTCCAGCTTGTGCTTCATCCAGCCCAGAGTTTATTATATTTTTGAAATTAAATGAGTGCTATTCATACTAATATATAAAGAGTATTTCCAAAATCTGCATCAATTAAGGAAACAGAATTGTTAATATTATGAAATGTTTGCCTTGAAACAAAGTCCTTCTTACTAAAACTGTTTTCTTAGAAACATTGAATGAATCACAGTAATATAATTAAGATGTATCCTTGGAGAAAATTGAAATGGTTTGATAATTTTGACCTAACAAAACAAAA